>MUZC01000644.1:86272-131385 GCA_002072015.1 Radix auricularia | reverse complement strand
ACTAAATAAAATATGAAAATCATTAATTATCCTATTTCCCGCGTAGGCAGAAGGATGAAAATTTGGGCAGTTATTCAGAACACGTCCATGATGGTAACAGTTGAAAACAATATTTAAATTCTCACTCACTGGGAGCCGAGGGCCTCAATGTATTTTTTTATATATAAAAACGGACTCATCACTAATTTTCCTAATCCCCATGTAGTTAGAAGCATGGAACTTTAAGGAAACTGTTGAGTACATGAAGCATGCAACTTTGGGAAAGTTGTTGAGGACACTTCCGCGATAGTAGCAAATTAATATAATGTTTTAATATAATGTTTAAAATATCACTTTATGGGGGCCGCGTCCGAAATAAAGTTTTTTCCTTATATGAGCTTCATAAAAACCTAAAATTAATAATTATCCTATTTATCGCGTAGGCAGTAGCTTGAAACATTTGTAAGTTGTTGAGTAGCCTCTCGCAACAATTATTTGCATACATTTTTTTTTAGAATTCACACTGATAAAAAATGTTTTTCTTTTCATACACTGAAAATCGCTACTTCTGTACTTTGCCGTGTAGGTAGAAACATAAAAGTTTGGATAGTTTGTGTATTTCTATGATACTGATGATGTGTTTATGTTAATGAGTATTATTATGCCTTGATGATAATGTATTTTTTGAAGTTGCAATAAATTTCAGGGTATAGATTTAATTCCGTGAGTTAAATCTAAAGTAAAGATTGGGGATATGTCATGGAAATATTATAGTCTAATACTAATGGGGTTTTCCCGCTTAGGGAATGTTAATATTAGACTATTTTGACACAAATATTCTTGACGTGATGTGTATTGAGGGATGACGTCATATAGAGATATATGCTAAAAGGACGGTTTTGTAGCGAAGAGCACGCACAGTGTTGTTTTAATCAACTAATAGACAGATTCTTCTAATGGTGTTTTTACTTATTTAGTTTAAATCATGTGAGTCATACAATTTCCCAGAACTTGACATATTTAAAAAGAATAAATAAAATTAATCTCTTTAGAATGTGCTTTGTAATATTTTATAATTACTGACATAACCTAACCAAACTTGAAGTAGTAAACATTTTTATTTATTAGCCTATTTAATACCTTTTAGCCATTTTAGTGATGGTAATAGAATAAATTAAATTTATCTATTTATGATTGTTAAGATGGATCAATTAAATACATATATTATTGTTGCTAAGAAAATTAAATTAAATTAATATATTCTGAATATTTTTTTAGATTTTACAATCAATACAAAATTTCAATAAACAAATGATATATCAAAAACTTAATTTACTTGACCTGTTTTACTATTGTCTAAACACAACTGATGTGTTTAAATTAAACAAATAGTTATGTGGTAGTAAAATTTAAACTAAATAATTGAATTAGTTATTTTTTTAAGTTACTCATACATTAATTGATGCTAAGAAGGGGGAAAAAATGAAACCTTCAGTAGGGTATTTCAGAGGCATGTCTACCAAAGAGTAATATTTAAAAGCAGTTGTACTCTTAAGCAATATATAAGCAATTATGTTCCAATTTGCTATTCACAGAACTCATGCCCCCAAAAAGAAAAGCTCAATTAGGTCGTGTATCTAAAACTGCAAAAAAGCAATCCTTACATAGAGGAAATGAAACTAATGAAGAAACCCAGGCAAGGCTTGCAGGTGAGAGAGTCAGATCTTCAATCAGAAGAGCAAATGAAACCAACGAACAAACCCGGTCAAGACTTGACGAAGAAAGGTTCAGATCTTCAATCAGAAGAGCAAATGAAACAAACGAACAAACCCGGTCAAGACTTGACGAAGACAGGTTCAGATCTTCAATCAGAAGAGCAAATGAAACCAACGAACAAACCCGGTCAAGACTTGACGAAGAAAGGTTCAGATCTTCAATCAGAAGAGCAAATGAAACCAACGAACAAACCCAAATAAGACTTGCAGACCAGAGAAATGGAAATTCAAACAGAAGAAGAAATGAAATCCAGCAAGACCTGAAAGGTGCTGCTCATCAATATGACCCAAATATTCCGTACCATCAACATCAAATGGTCAACATTGGTGAGATGGAGTTGATCTGCAAGCATTGCAGTGCATTTAAATGGAAAGATGAGCACCCAGGAATGTGCTGTTCCAATGGCAAAGTTAAACTCGAGACTCTACAACATCCACCTGAACCACTTGGTATTTTGCTTCAAGGTGTATCTCAAACGTCTAAACGCTTCCTAGCCAACATCAGAAAGTACAACTCATGCTTTCAAATGACATCTTTTGGTGCCAGCAAAGAAATTCGTGAACAAGGATTCATGCCAACATTTAAAGTACAAGGCCAAATTTACCACAGGGCTGGATCTCTGCTGCCAGCTGAAAGTGAACCTCAGTTTCTGCAGATCTATTTCATGGGAGACCAAGCAAGAGAAGTCCAACAAAGATGTGCAAACTTTCCAGACTTGCAACAAAATGTTGTTTTGGAGTTGCAAGAATTCTTACATGCAAACAATGCCTACCTTCAAATTTTCAAGTCAGCTCTAGAAAGAATGCCAACTGATGAATACAAAGTTGTGATACGAGCTGACAAAGCCCCAAGACAAGAACACCAAAGGCGGTTCAATGCACCAACATTTGATGAAGTAGCCATTGTCATGGTAGGAAATGAATTTGACAGACGTGACATTGTCCTTCAAAAGCGAAACAACCTTCTCCAAAGAGTTGCAGAAACTCATCGCTCTTATGATGCTCTACAGTACCCCCTAATGTTTTGGCAAGGTGAAGATGGGTACTCTTTTGACATTCCTCATACAAACCCAGCCACGGGGAATAATGTTTTGGGCAAAAAGGTTACAGCGATGGAATTCTATGCATATCGAATCATGATTCGCAGTGGTGAAGATAACCATCTTTTGAAATTTAGACAGCTGTTCCATCAATTCATCGTAGACATGTACGCAAAAATTGAAAGTGAACGATTGCTCTACATCCGTCTAAATCAAAAGAAGCTGAGAGTTGAAGACTACATTCACCTCAGGGATTCCATTGCAAATGATGCCAATCCAAATGATCTAGGGAAAATGGTTATCTTGCCAGCAACATTTACAGGGAGCCCAAGACACATGCATGAGTACACTCAAGATGCTATGACTTATGTCAGAAATTATGGAAGGCCAGATTTATTTATAACCTTTACATGTAATCCACTATGGAAAGAAATTCAAGCCCATCTTTTACCTGGCCAATCAGCAGTGGATCGACATGATTCAGTTGCTAGAGTCTTCAAACGAAAACTATCAAAATTAATGGGTGTCATTACAAAAAGTCATGTCTATGGTGAAACGAGATGCTGGATGTACTCAATTGAATGGCAGAAGAGAGGCTTACCCCATTCACACATCCTAATCTGGCTGATCGAAAAATTACGACCTAATCAAATTGATAATGTAATCTCAGCAGAAATACCAAACTCTACACAAGATAATTTGCTGTTTGAAATTGTGAAAAATATGCTGTATGGACCCTGCGGAAACTTGAACAGAAACTCTGCTTGCATGGTTGATGGGAAATGCTCAAAAAAGTGTCCAAGAAATTTGATCCAAGAAACTATAACTGGTGAAGATGGCTATCCAGTGTACAGACGCCGTAAACCAGGAGATGGTGGTTTTACTGCAAAAATTAAAATGAAGTTTGGTTCAACATATGACGAAATAGAAATCGACAACAGATGGGTGGTTCCTTACACTCCAATTTTGACAAAAATGTTTCAAGCTCACATCAATGTCGAATCATGCCAATCTGTCAAGGCCATCAAATACATCTGCAAGTACGTTAATAAAGGAAGTGACCAGGCAGTTTTTGGTCTTGAAAAAAAACAGGAGAATCCAGATGAGGTGCAAACATTTCTAATGGGTCGTTACATCAGCAGTAATGAAGCAGTTTGGAGAATTTTGAATTTCAAAATTCACGAACGTTTTCCGACGGTCGTTCACTTGAGTGTTCACCTTGAAAATGGGCAAAGAGTGTACTTCAACCAAGAAAATATCCATCAGCTTATTCTGGAGCCACCAAGAACAACTTTGACAGCTTTTTTTCAACTATGCCAACAAGATGACTTTGCAAAAACCATTCTCTATTGTGCGGTTCCAAGGTTCTATACATGGAATGCTTCTCAAAAATTATTTCAACGCCGCAAACAGGGAGCAGATGTTGAATATCATCCAGGGATAAAATCATCAGATGCATTGGGACGTGTGTACACCGNTCACCCATCCCATGCAGAATGTTTCTTTTTGAGGATGCTACTTCATGTTGTTAGAGGACCAACATCCTACAATGACTTAAAAACTGTTGATGGTCATGTGTGTGCTACATTTAGGGAAGCTTGCCAAATGCAAGGTCTACTAGAAAACGATCACCATTGGGTCTCGACCATGGAGGAGGCATGTGCATCTCAATCACCTTCCCGTTTGAGACATCTTTTTTTCAATATTGCTAACAACGTGTTCTGTTTCTAATCCACTTGCTCTGTGGGATACATTTAAAACAGATTTGAGTGAGGACATTCTGTTGCTAACCAAAAGAGAGAATCAAACACTGCTAATTGAGTTCTCTGATGAGATTTACAACCAGTGTCTTATTTTATTGGATGATTTGTGTGTATCAATGTCAGGAAGGAGCCTTGACCAGCTTGGGTTACCAAAACCACAAAGAAATGAAACAAATATTCCGAATAGTGAAATTCTACGAGAACAAAGTTATAACACCAACGAATTGATGGCCTACGTCTCAGAAAATGAGCCACGTTTAGTTGAGGATCAAAGAGCTGCCTACATTCACATCTTAGAATTGATTTCCTCAAAAAAAGGTGGAATCATATTCCTGGATGCCCCAGGTGGTACAGGTAAAACATTTGTGATCAATTTACTCTTGGCTACAATCAGACGAGACAAAGGTATTGCTCTAGCAGTTGCTTCTTCGGGCATAGCAGCAACATTGCTTGCAGGATGTAGAACAGCTCACTCTGCCTTTAAGTTACCTTTGAACATGAACCATTCTGATAATGTAACCTGCAACATATCAAAAGGATCAGGAAAGGCCAAGGTACTAGAACAGTGTTCTCTCATTGTCTGGGATGAGTGTACAATGTCACACAAGAGAGCTCTTGAAGCCTTGGACAAAACTCTTCAGGATTTAAAAGGAAACACTAAACTAATGGGAGGAACAGTTTTGGTATTAGCTGGAGATTTTCGACAAACTTTGCCTGTCATTCCAAGGTCAACACCAAACGATGAGTTGACTGCCTTCTTCAAAGCTTCAACTCTGTGGAAACAGGTCAAGACAATATCTCTGAAAACCAACATGAGAGTCCATTTACATGGTGATAATGCAGCAGGCTATTTTGCACATCAATTGCTTCAACTTGGCGATGGAAAATGGCAGGTAGACCCAGCATCAGGAACTGTTTCTTTCCCATCAAGTTTTTGCACTGTAGCAAAGTCACTTGAAGAGTTGAAACTTGCAGTTTTTTCTAACATCCAAGACCAGTTTAAAAATCCTGAGTGGTTGTGCGAAAGGGCAATTCTGGCTCCAAAGAATTCAAGTGTCAACAGCATCAATTCTCAAATTCAGAATTTTCTACCAGGCATTTCAAAATCCTACAAATCAATTGATACGGTTACAGATCCTACCCAAGCTGTTTACTATCCAACAGAGTTTTTGAATTCATTAGAGCTTCCTGGCATGCCTTCACACAACTTGGAACTTAAAATTGGAGCTCCTATCATACTTCTGAGAAATTTAGATCCCCCTAAACTATGCAATGGAACACGACTGAGCGTCAAGAATCTCTTACCTCATGTGATAGAAGCCACAATTTTGACAGGCTGTGCCAAGGGCGAAGATGTATTCATCCCAAGAATTCCCCTCATACCGACAGATATGCCTTTTGAGTTCAAGCGCCTCCAATTTCCAATCAGGCTTGCATTTGCCATGTCTATCAACAAGGCACAGGGACAGTCTTTAAAAGTGGCAGGCATCGTACTTGAGGAATCATGCTTTGCCCACGGACAGCTTTATGTGGCATGTTCTAGAGTTGGGTCACCAAAAAATCTTTTCATCTTTGCACCAGAAGGAAAAACCAAAAATATAGTCTATCGACAAGCTTTATTATAAGGGATAGAGAAATAACATGTACTTTTTAAAAAAAAATTATTTGTTTTTAATAAATAAATTGAAATACATTTCTTTTTTTTAATCCGTTTACTATTTTTAAATCGTGAAACACAGGGTAACCCAGCTATTAGAGCCTGGCGGCCCGTATGCCATTTTTAAATATTAGTTATATAAAAGGTAATTTTAAATATGCCTATTGGGTAAATGGATTAATTATTGAATAAACTTGCATTTTTTTAAAAAATGATATATCCCATAAGGTACTTCACTTCTAACGTATGTTCCTTTGGGGCCGGGACCCACAATACTTTTAGTGTAAACATTTAAATTTAAAGGTTTTTTGTCTTTAGATTTAAAACAAAAATTAAATAAATATAGACACGTATCTCTATCAAGACCTAGATTGAAATCCTCAGACCTCAAGAGATATGCAAATCCTGTGTACATTTTCACGTGGGCCAGTAATATCCTTTTAGTACCTATTTGATTTTTCTCGGCCTTGACAAATATGGAGAAACAAGCATATCCATCATGATCCAGAAATAAATCACGTGGTATTTTGAATTGGTGTTAAACGGGTTTCAACGCTTACTAAATTCCTAAACTCCGCAGCAGAGCGTGAGTATGGTGACAACCCCTTGGCTTAGAGGGTCTATTATTTTGCTTTTTTGAGCTATATATAAATATTAGTTTGAGCAATAGCTACTATGTACGTGAATGATCCTTGACGAAACTTTATATATAATCATGTGAGAGTCTTGATTAAAATACTGTAGTGCACTGAACTCATACTATCCAATTCTTTGGGGCCGGGGCAACAATTTTTTTTCGGGCAATGCTAAAGATTTTATCCCTGATTTAATTTGATAAAATCTTAGTAAATAAAGACAAGACGGTTTAAGTTAATATAAGTATATCCATCATGATCCAGATTAAAATCAAAGAGGTTTTGAATTGGTGTTTACGAGTTCTCAACGCTAACTGAAATCCTAATTTACCGCTGCAAGGTAATTAGCTAGTAATTTATAAATTCACAACAAAGATAGGTGTTTGGTATAGAAATTAAAGATTTACATTATTGAAGGCAAAAGAGATCTATAAGTGTGAGAATGAGGGAACTGCATACATAAAACCTCATTAGCGCCCACTTCACGTTTTAGTCATATTAAATAAATGTACTTGAACTTATAAGTTATAATTTATGTTCTTCTTTTCTTAAAAATCTTATTTTACCCCTATTTTCATGTACATACAAGTATAAATCTGAATAGACTACCAGGAACTCGATTTTATCTGGGTGAAAAAGGGAAGAGTTTTCGCTTTATGTCGGAGCAGTGTATTAGCCTACAGTTTACTCTGAATATAAAATGATAGTCATGCCAGTCGACGTAGATTTGCCAACGCCCTGGCCAGCCCGGCGCTTCCAGCATACGGCCAACACTGAGAGAGTTTATGAATCATGGAGGTCGCTATGATGACTTTGACCTTTCCACGACCACGACCCTAGCTCCCTGTTCATGTCGATCGACTGTACTGGCTGACCACCCACGATGACATTGACCCATCGATAACCCCTATCCTACATATACTCCTGGAGATCACCTGTACAGCATGAGTGAGACGTATGACCGATGGATGGAGTTCTTAATGTTGTACAGTTCCATCTCTGAGCCTGTGCACTGGTCCATGCGTTCGTGAAGCTCAAACTCCATGTATGTAATCTGTCATAATAATAAAATGATAATTTATATAGCGCTGTATCCCAGCAAGGAGCCAGGCTCACAGCGCTTTACATGGAAATATTAATACATATATTAATAAAAGAAACATTCATATCATACTAACTACATAAATGACATTACGTTATACTCAACACATCAAGACATGAGACATGTTTTTCCAACTCAATTTATGTAATCTGTCAAAACATAAAAAACGTTTTTTTTCAATCTCAATATATGTATTCTGTCAACACTTGAGGCACTGTATTCAAACTTCATGTTTGTTTTATGTTAAAACACCACGCACTGTATTCAAAATCTGCAGAATTGCGTAACCCACGAGATAATGAATGAATGGACGGTGTTGGAAAGGTAGTACTTTGTAATCCATGTGTCTCGCTTTCGCTTTTACATGGGGCCAATAAGTTGAATGTGGTAACCGAGTGGTATGATGGCCTTAGAAATGTAGTATAACATGTACATTATATTCAGACGGGATAAATGTTTTCTTGTAATGATAGTTGTATGGGATATTTTTAAAATGGTGTTTTATGACATATATATGCCTAAGTTCAATGGATTTATAAGCTGTATTGAAATATGTTAGATAGCATTAAATATAATAGATGGAAAACATGTAATGACTTTTGCTTGATTTAGTGAATATTAAATATGCGAGCTAAATATGTGTAGTGTATAATACGCACGAAATATTATGTGAGGTAATGTGAATTGAAGAATGGTGTAGTTAATAATGAGATACCCCTGTGGTCAACGCCTTGAGGTTCATGTGGAGGTCCGACATCTCGTTGTGCATCAGCATGTTCCGGTGGTCAGTCTCGGACTTGATGTCGCTCAGCCTTTCCTGCAGCTTGTTCATCATGCTGATCCGGTCGTCGTACTCTCTGTACAGCTCCTGGTTGGGTGTAGGGAACGGTGGGGTAAGGGGTTTGTTTACATTAGACGATGTGTGTTGTATTATGAGTGTAAATTAAAGCTACGTTGAAGTTGGGATTTTTTGTCTCCTTTTTGTGAATGAGCTCAGATACGCAAAGAAATATGGGCAGCTTTATCAAATTATAAATTGCTCACGACAGTAAATTCTCGTATTACTAATACTAATCTTCATATGTGACCCCAAAATAAGAGATCAATACCATAACTGGGTATACTAAGCTGTGGGATTAGGGCTCCTCTATGGAGAACGGGGTTAGTGAGTTAACGGCCCCTGTGTGGTGAAAAAACATACAGACTGACCCACTGACCTTAAAGACGTGGTTTAGGGCGGCGTATCTGTCCAGGAGTTGCCCTGCCTGGAGGTAGCCCATCAGCTCGCAGCACTGAGACAGGAAGTTCTTGTAGGGCTCCAGCTGCTTGATCTTCTCCTCCAGGACGGATTTGTAGAAGTTGACTCTCATGTACAAGCCTCCCATCTGTTCTACCCTAGACAACAGAGTAGACTCTCATGTACAAGCCTCCCATCTGTTCTACCCTAGACAACAGAGTTGACTCTCATGTACAAGCCTCCCATCTGTTCTACCCTAGTCAACAGAGTTGACTCTCATGTACAAGCCTCCCATCTGTTCTACCCTAGACAACAGAGTTGACTCTCATGTACAAGCCTCCCATCTGTTCTACCCTAGACAACAGAGTTAACTCTCATGTACATGTCTGTTCTACCGTAGACAACAGAGTTGACCCTCATGTACAAGTGTTCATACCCTGGACAACAGAGTTGACCCTTATGTACAAGCCTCCCATTTGTTCTACCCTAGACAACAGAGTTGACCCTCATGTACAAGCCTCACATCTGTTCTACCCTAGACAACAGAGTTTACCCTCATGTACAAGCCTCCCATCTGTTCTACCCTAGACACAGAGTTGACCCTCATGTACAAGTTTTCATACCCTGGACAACAGAGTTTACACTCATCTACAAGCCATCAATCTATTCTTCCCTAGACAACAAAATTTAGCCTCATGTACAAGCCAGCAATCTTCTCTATCCTAGAAGATAATATAAAAATATCAAATAGCTATTTATATAAAACCTTCCCACTTTCCTTTTTTCAATTTTCTTCAGCTATTCAATTACAGAGTTTGCATACGTCAAAGCCCAATTCTTTTTTAGGCAGTCAGGTCTCTAGCCATTTTCCATAACTCTTCCATTCTTTTTCCCAAAACGATCCCATACTTTCTTTTCGCAATATACATTTGTGTATCATACAATAATGTCACTATAAAAACTTAACTAGCAAGAATGTTTCCAATACATGAAAAAATATTAATGATCATTTAAGGATACAATGAGTTCTATCATAGACCATTTAGACACCATTAAAAATTAACGATGTTATGTTGATTATTATTTATTTATTTTGCCATTTAATTTATTGCAAAAAAAAAAAAATCAACAGCGTGAATTGAATAAAGAGCTAAAATTTTCTCCACTTAAAGTGCTTTATTCCCCACCCCCGCCCCCACCCCTCCCGTAGACTAGAAGTACTAAGGTTTCTCACCCACATTGAGCACAGCTGACATTTCTCACCTAGACTCCAGACCTAGGTTGGTGGATCTGGTAAAAATGAGCCCCATGAGCTGTCTCTCATTCTTCTTGCTGTCCTCTTCTATCTGGTCGTTCATGTCTACAATCTCCTGCAGGAAACTCTTGGTGGCATTCTCCACGACATCCCACCGTGACCTCAGTGAGGCGGCCAGGGATCTGTTAGAGAGATTTTGGGGGAGGGGAGATCGGTGATATAATAAAACGAACCTGTTAAACTCCGTTTGTTTCATCACAGGTTCAATGCCCAATCTATTGGCGCCAAATCAAGTTTAAATGGGGAGAATATACTAATTTTTTTTAAAATTCTGAATACCAATCTAATTAAATTATTTTCTCCTCCAAACTTTCAATGATAAGCTTTTTTTTTTTTTTTTGTACTTGATCATCCCTGTTTCCACATTAATTTCATTGCTATAGGACTCTAACGACACCTGTTACAACTTATCGTAATGAAATTACAAAATGAACATGCTTCCAATGATGTTTAGTGAAGATTTTCAAGTCAGTGTCCGTTAAAAATCACACCTTGCAGGTGTTGGCTTTTTTTCTTCTAGAAGTTAGTGGTGTTGTTAACCTAGTAACTATTAAGTTATATTTAAAAATTTCATTATTTCTTGTGTAAAAAATAATATTATGCATATTAATCGTAGTCTATTTTATAATTATGTTGATTCTCATATTGTGTTTCTTTTTTTTTTTTTTCATTCAAACAGCTAGAAGCTCGGTTTCCAGACGAGAAGAAGAAGGAGTTATATATTTGAATTCTAGCTTACAGAACAAGAAAATAGTTTTCAACTATATGTCTATCAGAAAAAATAGCAATTACCCTTGATATTTGAGTGAACCGATATTTCAGAAACAGTTTACAAGTTTGGTGTTAGTTTCATGAAGACATTACGTCCATCAGCTGAGGTTCCGAAACCTAAAGATGAACCCCACCCCTTCCACCTCGTCAGTATTCCACCTGCCCCTCCTTTCCTTCCAGACACCTTATTTCCAGTCCTGACTACTCCTGACCCTCTCCGATCTGCCTCCTACGGCTTAACCCCTCACCACTGCATCGACCCCCACCCCATTCTGCCCCTTCATCGACCCCACCCCATTCTGCCCCTCCGTCGACACCGCGCACCAATCTGCCCTTCCACCGACCTTCACCCCCCAGTAGTGAGGTCACCTGTTGAAGTTGAAGCCCAGCCTCTCCTTCTCCTTCATGGCCAGTATCTCGTCCCTCAGGGTGATCTTGTAGCGGATTGGGACGTCGCTGTTCAGCACGTTTCTGGCGATGACCTTCAACTTGGCGTTGTGAATGCCGACCGTCATGTCGTAGGTCTTGAACTTGGCCTGCCGCGCCATTTTCGGACAGCGGTTCTTGAAGTGTGTCGGGTGTGTGGGGCTACTTCCGGTCTATGACGTCAAGGCACTGGATTCCTGTTGTTGTTATTATACTTTATATTTATTATTGTTAAAAAGAAAACATGAACTTAAAATTCCAAAAGAAAAATATAGCACCAACAGATCCCCGAGACGTTAATTGAAAATAAAGTGGTACAAGATGACCCGCGGTGTAGCATACGCCGCAGACTTGCTCATCACAATACACTAAAGAACGAGGGGGGTTGAGAGAACGGACAAAACAGCAGCATGAAGTAATAGGGAAAAAGCGAGTAATCTTGGAGACATGTGCACAGCGATTTTTGCAACCTGCCCACACCCTTTTCTACCATCCTTTGCCATCCATAAACTGTGATTTTCCGACTCTGGGGCTAGTCGTGTTGGCAAAAAATGGGGAAAAGAAGAGGTAGAAAAATGCATTTAATTTTGTTTTAAAATTGTTACATCTGGGTATTGAACCCGGAACGTTCAGCAATGCAAGGCGGACGTGATAACCACTAAACTAGGAATCATATTTTAGTGTGTGAAGGAACGACGCAAGAAGCCTTGTTGCCACAACCACCCCCCCCCCCACAAACTTTTTTTTCTTTTCATCCCACAAAGCTTGCCCACTGAGAAAACATTAAGTTGTGGGTGATGTGAAATCTTGGAATGAAAACTGGATTGGATAGGACACATGTTTAGAAAATACTTCAACAAGAAATCAGGGAAGTAAATTAAGTCGGATTAAAAATAAAAGGTAACACGTGACGACACTAAATATTGGGTAATAATGAAAGAACAGGAAATCGTTAGCTAAAAGCTGTGACAAGAGGCAATATGAAAGTGATGGACAAAACCAATGGCACGCATACCACAGTCGGCACGCAGAGCCTCATCAGCTGGCACGCGACCAAATTATGACTTCCTAAATAAACCAAAGCCCAGCCAAAGGGGCCGTCCATAACGAATATACGTCACGCTCCAAGTGCGGGGGGGGGGGTGTAAGAAAGTGTGACAGTTTGTGACAGGGGGAGGGTAAGTCAGGCCAAGTGTGACGTCACATTTTAATATATTTTAAATTTTATTTCTAATTGAATTTCTTTTTTTTTTAGTAAGATTTAATAGTTTTAAAAATAATTATCAAAAAATTTGTGAAACACTTAAATTAATATTCTGTCAAAATTGTTTACAATTTCTCATGCTAGTTGGAGCGCTGGTAAACTGTTGCGAAGCATTGTTTTATGTGTAGCCTTACCGAATTTTTTTATTATTTCTTTGTTGTCTGCTGTATAATTATATAACTGAAACTGATCATGAAATTTGATTGAGTTACTGTTTCAAAGAATAACTGTGACAACTGTTGACAATTAGTTATTCTACTATTAAAGTCTTTTAATAATCTGATAGTTCTTTTATTATTTATATTTTAAGGCAGTTTAATAGTGATGTGTGTTTTTAAGTTTTCGATTAAATTTTTATTAGTTGTTAATTTTTTTTTTAAAAATTCGAAAATTTGACGTACTTTAGGGGGGGGGGCGAGTTTTGTGACACTTTGTTACAGGGAGAAGGTGTCAAAAATAGCTTCAGTACTTTATGGAAGGTCCCAAACCCAAATTTTTGGGTTTCATGGGAGTGTTTTTCACTTTGCTATTTGAATAATGAATAAGTGGGTTTTAGTTAAAGTTCGGGCACGCGACGCCAGAAGGGTTCTCCATTTCTACTGTGAGATGATGGTAATAATAACGTTCCCTTTGCGTCCAAGAAATTGAGATGAGAAAACAAACAGCAACTAAAAGTAATTGACAGGACTTAAGAAAAATACATATGTCTTGGCTAATATTCTAAATATGAAATTCAATTTGGAAAGATTTACACTGCAATAGAAACTTGTGTGTTGTTGTAAGTACGGATGGCCAATGACTTTAAAATTAGCGTAAAGAGTCAAGGCTTTTTTTTTTTAATTTAAAAGTATTAAAAAATATTTATTTTTTTAAAACTCATTGAATTTTATTTTATTTATGAATGGCAAAATATGGATTTATAAATACCAATTAAATATATTTTTCATACAATATTCAATATTTAAATGAAAATGTATAATATAATTTATATAAAAACAAATATTTGTATATTATTACCCACTCTCCGCCCCCCCCCCTTTAAAAAAAATAAATAAAGCATATCATAAGTCCAATATGTTAACTGTTTAAACTGTTTACGGTATTGCTCTGAAGCCATAGCTGTTTTAGTCTCGTCCATTGAATTTAGTCAAAAGTTTTGTCAAAGTATATGACTGGGTGCATCCAAGTCAAAGAAAAAATTTTAAGACATTAAATTTTATGTGATCTTCCTTTTCGTCACTGTACAAAAGAGTGCGCATTCAAAAGATTGCACATTTCGTCACTGTATAAAAGAGTGCGCATTCACAAGATTGCACATTTCGTATGCATTAGTTAGTTTCAAGCTAGTTTTTGAACGTTTAAATTTCCCGATTGTTTCTTTTCATTTCTATACAGAATTTTCACAATTTTTATCAACTATACCCAAGATTGTCCCACGGGCATTAATTACGCCGTTGTGCTTCTAGTAGCTGCAGAGAAAGTTGCATCCATATCATGGCAAGAGATTACAGTAAGAGATGCTACTAGGCTACTATTACTATCGCCCCTCTCTCCTGCATCGTTCCAGAGCCCCTAAAGGAGTGGTATCGCCAAATTTGAAAACTACTGACCTAACTCATCATGTTATGTTTGACACTTGCATATATTCTGTCTCTGGCACTTGCATATATTCTATCTCTGACACTTGCATACGTTCTGTCTCTGACACTTGCATGTGTTCTGTCTCTGACACTTGCATATATTCTGTCTCTGACACTTGCATATATTCTGTCTCTGGCACTTGCATATATTCTGTCTCTGGCACTTGCATATACTCTGTCTCTGACACTTGCATGTGTTCTGTCTCTGACACTTGCATATATTCTGTCTCTGACACTTGCGTATATTCTGTCTCTGACACTTGCGTACATTCTGTCTCTGACACTTGCATATATTCTATCTCTGACACTTGTGTACATTCTGTCTCTGACACTTGCATATATTCTGATTCTGACACTTGCATATAGTCTGTCTCTGACACTTGCATATACTCTGTCTCTGAACCTTGCATATAATTTATCTCTGACACTTGCAAATAGTCCAATACTGACATTTGCATATATTCTGTCTCTGACACTTGCATATAGTCTGTCTCTGACAATTGCATACATTCTATCTCTGACACTTGCATATATTCTATCTGACACATGCATATATTCTATCTCCGACACTTGCATATATTCTGTCTCTGAGCCTTGCATATATTCTATCTCTGACACTTGTGTACATTCTGTCTCTGACACTTGCATATATTCTGTCTCTGACACTTGCATATATTCTGTCTCTGACACTTGCATATATTCTATCTCTGACACTTGCACATATTCTGTCTCTGACACTTGCATATAGTCTACCTCTGACACTTGCAAATAGTCCAATGCTGACACTTGCATATATTCTGTCTCTGACACTTTCATATATTCTATCTGATACTTGCATATATTCTGTCTCTGAAACTTGCATATATCTATCTGACACTTGCATATATTCTGTCTCTGACACTTTCATATATTCTATCTGACACTTGCATATATTCTGTCTTTGACACTTGCATATAGTCTTTTTTAAAAAAAGAAGGGAAATAGATTGTGATCATATTTTTTTAATGAATAGTTTGCTTGTTATTTGCAAGATATATATAAACCATTATTTCATATAGAAATACAGCTGCCAACCAACCCCCCTCCCACCACACGGACATTAAAAAGAACACAATAATTTCAACAAAACTATGTGTTTGCATCCCTGCATACTTTCATTTTTACCAGCAGTATTTTTGAAAGATGTCAGTGTTTGTAAACATGTTGATTTAACCTAAAATTCAACATGGAATTTTACTAATCTCATTTGAGCACTGGGACTATCAGTGTAAAAAAAATAATTTAAAAAAAAAAACTTATTATAGGCTTTAAAATTTTTAAAGCCACAAGCCAAGTGAATCATGTAGAGTTTTTAAAAAAATAGAAAAGCACTGCCCATTTAAACAAATTTGAAAAAAAAATGCCATCAAATATTAACAATCGTTTTGCATGTAGGATGATCAACATGGAATAAATACTTACAAATGTTCACTATTAAAAAAATGAATGTTGAGGTCACAGAGTGTAGGGTAGCAGTAAATGGCAAACAATAAAGGAAGAGACGATGTACAAAACTGAAAGAAGTGTCAACAAAATTTGTATCATGATAAAGCAGAGTGATGGGAGAAATGCTGGAGAGCTCTAGAAATGAATGGAGGATGAATGGAGTCACAGCTTTAAATAGGTCAGAGACATAAAACTGATCTCATTTTTATAAACTGTAGCATCAACCAAATTTTTAAATTTATATACACATTAAAAAAAAGTATAGTTACATATTTATACATTGTAATTTTTTGCGTGGTCCTTTCACACCTTTACAATGCTGCAATTTTAAAATGTACATTTTAAAAATAGAATTTTCTCAGTCTATCAAACAGAATCTGAGGTCGTCTGGTGTGGTGTTTGTTAATTTGAAGAAGACAACAAAAAGCCAGTCATGCTACATCTGGATGACAGAGCTTATAGCCATTATAAAACAAAAGGTCTAACATGAGGAGTTTTCACACAGACACAGAATTTTGTAACTATGTATAACCCTTAATGTGCCAAAGCGCGATAATCCGCGGTTTACCGTTTTTTTTAACCAAAGCGCGATAATGCGCTACTCGATAGAACTCTCTTTAGAAACGAAATTACAGAAAATAAAAACTCTTTCGACTTCCGGCAATGGCGGCTGTTTCCCTTGCTAGTGTTATCCCTCGATTCTCGAAGTTTTTACTTTTTTTTTTCAAAGATAAGATTTTGCTATACTTTATTACTAAAGTAATAGTCCTTAACTGTAGGTAAAAATAGTTTTAAATGTAAAACGGTCTTTCGGATACATAGAATAACCATACTTATCCTAAAAGATGACGTCAGTATGAAAATAATAATATAATTGGATTTTACGCAATTTTTAAAATTTCATAACCGGTTGATCGCCATTCGGGAAATTCTTACGGCACTGAGGCAGAAGTTTTCCGAAAACCTTACGGCACATTAAGAGATAACATGAACCTAAATAGTGCTTATGGGCGTTAGAGAGGAACTAGTTAGGCATAAGGTACAAGGGCATTTCCATAAACAAATGTCATTCAGCACCATGAAGAATTGTCAGCTGTTGTGTATTCTTGTTTAGTTAATCCCATCAGGAAGACTCTCGACATGGCTCTTGAAACAGTGCACATCTCAAGTCACCACTGAATGGAATTACTTTTTCTCTGTCACACATCGCGACACAGAAGCCAATGTCCTCTCAATATATTTATATCCACCTGGCACCTGGCTCACTGCAGACTTGACATCGTCCAATCTGTAGGAGTGGAATTAATACAAGGTGTTAATGGTTCGTAGGACACAGCAGCCAACTGATGTCATTTTATAAGGAATGTTCCCTCTAAAGTTGCAGAGCATCTATTTTTTTGTGTGCAAAATTCAACTAAACTTGCTGCACTTTAACTGTAATTCTAAGCGCCCCCATGTAGGGTAAAGGGAAGATTACTTATAAGCTCATGGAATGCAATAACTAAGTCAAATCATCTTATATGTTCAATGAACACTGAAGCCAAGTCATGTTATTAGCTTTATAGGATGCTGTAACTAAGCCATGTCAACTTAGTTTCAATAGATGTTAACTAAATTCCTAACATCAGGAAGTTTAAACTATCTGGTAGTTTAAATGATCTGGTAGTAAAATATTTCATAGATAGTGTAAAACCTCAGGATTCAAAGGATACAAAATCTTTGCTCAGGCTCACCATCGGTTAAACTGTGTGGGAATAAACTATCATGTATTATTCATTGAACTTAACCTTACCGCACTGTCCCCATTAAAGGAACAATGGTCCACTGTAAAGGTGTGCCTGGGTAAGTGTTTGCTTTGATCTCAGTGTCCAGCTGAATCTTGCAAAGTGCCTCCCTGATCATCATTACTATGGACACCCTGGTGAGGTTGAACAATATGAAAAATGTAAAGCTAAATATATGCACACAAAAAAACAGCCAATATTTCCATCAAAGATATCATTAAAAAAAATTGTTTAACCCTTTGAGGAACCCCACCGGTACACCGATGGTAGCAGTAATCGCTTCATATACTTTGCCACCGGTATACCAGTTTCCCGATAGTACAAATACGTGGATTGGTTTAGTTTTGCCTGTAAAAGCCAATCAGATGTTTCGTTTGTTTAGGAGTTTATCCAAGATGTCTACGCCTTTGTTAAACGTGTGTTTACAATATTTACATTGAGTTTGTGAGGAATTTTTTTTTTTGGTCATGGATTGTGATGAGCCTCAACCTGGTCCATCTGGGACAAAACGTCAACGTTCTTCATTATTGTCAACACAAGAATTTTTTTAACAAAAAAAAGATTTGTGAGAATTAGATTGTGATAATTATGATAGTGATTTGCAGGATTCAGATAGTGATAAAAAAAATGAGACTGATAAATGAAGGTGTGTTGAGGGGATCAGCTGATCGAAAGGGGCGTGTCCCAAGTGTGAACGCTACTTGTGTATAAAGAGAGGGAGCCCCTGCTGGATCTACTGGCATACTAAAGTTAAAATTTGGTGCTAGAGTTCAGGTAGACCTATTCTTTTACTTGCATATTTAATTTCATGTTGTTATCTTTCATGGTTTTTCCTCAGTCACCACTCAAACATGACATATTATGAAATAGGTATAAAGTGCTCAGGAACCCAGGCATAGGGTAAAATTAGGCGCAGGGGGGCAGGGCTCAAAGGGTTAAACTTACCATGATAAAATAAATGAAATTGGTGTTGTATAATGTGAAGAAGGTAAATTTATGTTGTCTACAGATTATTTTAAAAATTAATAATATCACAGAAGAGAAAATTGAAGTAATTTGAAAGGGAAAAAAAATTATTTATTCCAACTTTGAAAACTAATATATAATCATAGAATGTCATGAGAATAGAAATATAGTAAGGCTATAAAAGCCCTTAAATGATGGAAGCTTCAATTTAAATTATCATGCATTTTCCAGCATTTTTAAGCATTAATTTTAATTCAAAAAAAATTATTTAAAAACGCTAGAAAAAGATCGACCTTACCCAAGCTTACAATTATGTCAAGATGTTAAGATAGGTATTTATTCCTTTATTTACAGACTATAAGACACACATTTTTCCTTTGCAAAATTACCTCCAAACTTCAACTTGAAATTTATGTTAAAAATTAAATGTTCTTTTTTTAGAAATTGCATAAAATGTAAGATGCGTCTTAAAGTCTGTAGTGTCATTTAGTCTGTAAAATACATTTACTTTGTTAAATTGTAAACATAATTCGCACCTAAAAGCAGAAATTGTATCATAGGGTGGGTGGTGTGCTTGGCCAAATTTAAAACCCACCTGTTTTCTGTGAGCGTCAGTCGATGCCGCAGGTGGACAAGCTTGAGCTCATCAACAAGATGCCGACAACTTGAAATGACAAGGGAGACCTCATTTAGGAGCTGAAAGGTCAAGGTCAGTTTGACATTCAGGAGTTGACATGAAAAAGCTCTAAAAGTACATAACCACTGAGAGAAATATGGACCATAACAATTGCTTGCTTTTTTAAATTACTTACGTGAAATTTAATCATCTGGGCATTTCAGTTCATTAACACTTTGTATATTTGCATAGCAGATATTTCTAGAGCAGTAAGTTATAAAATATAAGCATCACTGTGGTTAGCAGGTCAAAAACCCTGCCTCTGAACACAGACACAGCAAGTTGGATCCAAAAATTTGACATAATAAAATAAAAAATGTTAAAAAGCTGTTTAACTATAATTTATTATTTTTCATTAAAAAAAAAAAAACCATGCATGGTTTATTTCTTGATTATATATTTTAGGCTAACACAGTTTCCATAAACAATGGGAATATTTATAGCCATGGTTGCGTGTGCAGTTAGTCAACAAAATATTCTGACTTTGTTGCTGTGAGATCAAGAGTATGTGTGCATTCTTTACAAACTCAGTATAAAAAGAAGAAAAAAGGTCTATATTTTTATTCAACTAATTTAACAGTCAAAACTCTACAAAGCATTTTTTTTTAAAACCAATACAAACTATCCTCACACAGGTCCCAAAAAAGGAAAGGAGGTTCAAATTCCTGAATGTGACTTTAATCTAAGAAAGTCACTCTTTATTTACTGAAAATTAAATATAATTTATAAACAAAAATTAAAATGTGAGATGAGGTTAGAGTAAGTTTATAGTTTTAAGTATAAGAACCATATGTTTTGATGTGGATGGTAATCTAGATTATAGAAATATTTTATCAGCCTCCAAATTTTCTTAGGATGACTTTTGTTAAGACTAATTACTGGACAGCCGATAGTATTAAAAAATGCCTACTGATATTACTGTGTGTGCTGCCAATCCACTAGTGTGCTTACATTTCAGTTTAGAGCTGGAGGATATCAGTAATATTTGCATTTGAAATGACTATTTCAAAAAACCATTTATCCTGATCATTTATGAGTTTATTTTTTTAAAATAGCAAGTGGCCCAAAAATTTCTTACCCATCTTAGCTGACTGTAGTCTTTGTAAGACCCCATTAACGAGTTGCAGTCAATGCTCGACAGGGCCAAGTTGTGCACAAATTTCGCCCAAGGTCTGCTTTGCTCTGCTCAAAGATACAAAGTATATACAATAGCAAATTGTGCTAAGATATAAACAGTTAGTTTGGATACACATAGCAAAAAATGTGCAGCAAAAACAAAGCAAAGGCTTATACAGAGCTATAAACTATTTCTGATGGTCTAGGCCAGGGGTGTCCGATTGTTTTGTAAAGAGGGCAATATTTTATGAAGGAGAAGTATGTGAGGGCCGGGGGACAAAAATGACAAACATCAAACTGAGTTTAAGTCTTTTTAATTATATCATTGTTATTAACATGTAGGAATAATATTTTGAGTGGAAAAAATTGAACAATACTATAGGGACGTGTGCAAAATAACAAGCTCATGTGTAAAGTTGCACAGCATCAATATTTGTGCAAAACTATACACCCCATAAACACAGATATTATAAAATCCTTATCAAAATTAGCTGCACTGTTATTCTAAACTGCTGCATGGCGTCTGTCAGTCATCAGCACAGCCTAAAGGGAACATTGTTATAGAAAATTTAAAATATTTTATTCCATGATTAGAAATGGATAAATGATGGCGAAGTCATTGAATAAAGATGTTTATGTTGTACCTTAAAGTAAATAAAATATGTTGAAACATAACTAGAGCCAGTTAGTTTGTGTATCAAATGGGATGTAAAAACTTTCTTTAAATTTTACGTACACAGATAACACATTCATTTCCAGAACAAATAATTACGTCAATGATAATTGATATAACCTTCAAACATCATTCAATTTCGTTCACATAACATTTCATAGCTTTATTTGCATTTTAAAGTCAACATCCATGTTGGTAAACAATAAAAGGTCATTGATGCTTGTCATTTGATGCCATGGTATTTTATTACTCAAAAAGGGAAATTTCGGCTTTTTTAAAAAAAATTTAATATCAGCAGTAAGAAAAACCTAAGAGCCCATTAATTATTAAGATGATTTAAGACACGAGCCAAGTTAAGTTTTAATGCAGGCCACATTTGGCCAGCAAGCAGAACTTTGGACGCCCCTGGTTTAGGTTATGGTTTGAAAATAATGCAAGCACTTTTCCTCTTCAGAAACATTGAGAGCAATATAATTATATAGCATAACACCAGGTAGTATGAGCTTATCTTCAATAACCCCCCCCCCCACCAAACCCTTACATCAGTTAGTATTAAGAAGTAGACTGCATGATTCAAAGTTCAGATCTCCATGGTTAGCTCTGCCCTGTAAAGTTGATCATAATTCATGACTCAAATGAGTGAGATGAAAGGAAGACAAGAGGAATTTTTTTTTTGTCTAAAAAGAAACTGACATTTTCAGCCACTACGTTCAACGCTCTACATTAATTATGATCTCGCTAGTATAAATTTTAGTTCAGTTCAGGTCTTGTTCTATAAGTTTTGTCATTTACCCCCAATCCTTGATTTTAGTGAGACATCCAAAATCCTTTCTCTTGCACTGGTCAGCCTAACTTGTAACACTAAGGTGCCAAATAAAAATCCAAAGTCCATTTGAGTCTCTGTATTTTCAAGTATGCTCCATTCTGTGACACTGAAAAAAATGGAATCGGAAAATTATTCAATCAAAGATATCAAAAACGATAGGGCCCTGCTATAATGTACACAGCCACCAAATTAGTTTCAGTAAAATCCATATTCGTTGCATGCATAGATCATTTAAGAATAAGCATTTTTCAATGAAAATTTTAAAATGTAGGTACAGAAAATTTAAAACAAAAAATATTTAACAATAATGTATTGTCATAGGGTTGGTATAAATACTGGGATGTCTAAAAAGTTATTTATAAAAATCCAGAGCAACAGTTTAGGAACAATTACCAAATTACATTGGATTAATCAGTAATGTTCAACTTCATGCCCCAGCTGGCTTATTTGGAGATTATAATTCCAAATTGTCATTGCCTGCAGCGACCCCTCACATCTAAAGACTGCATACATATGTGAATATATATGCTTCAGTTACAATAACCACTTGGTTAAAGTTAAAACATATATAATATGATCAAAGCACATAATTTTCTGGGCTATATTTCAAGGTGTGTTGAGCCAAGGCTACAATAAAATTCATAAAAGCATCTAGAATACAGATTATTAAAAATAACACTAGCTTTTAGTGCTTTATATTTTTTTAATAATATGTGATAATTCTGTGAGGTGAAATGGGGGAGGGGTTAACAAAAATGTATATAGATAACAGACATGAAGTATCTGTGCAGTATTTGGGGGTGGGTAAGCAGCAGCACTAATTGTGATCCTTCAAATTGGGTATTTGGAAGCATATTTTAGTGTATAATGCTAGTAAATGGAGGTTCCCGCATTTACACCGCTATTGTTTTTTTCTAGCATCAATTGTTTCATGGGTTTTCTCTAGCATTTTCATAAAAAATTATTTTAAAAATGACTGCTATGATTAGCTATGCTTACTATGGTTACATCTATAAACTAGTAGGCACACACAGCGCCGTATTTTGACTAAATGGGACCCTAAGCTATTTGAGATATGGGGGCCCTTTTGAAGTCCAGATAATCTATGTCGATACCAAATACGAAAAACATTCCAAGGGCCCCAACAAGGCAAAGGCCCTAAGCTATAGCTTCTTTAACAATTAAGTAAATCCAGCACTGGGGACAAATTACATAATATTGTCTGAATGCTTGTCCATTCCTATTTTCTGCGCAATGATTATTTGTTAAAGTTCAGTTATTTTGTTTTTTTTAAACTCAGCTAAAAAAAAACATTTTTCTCAGAAACTTGTGGCGTTTACAAGCTATTTCATAACATTACTGCATCAGTCATACACTTTAAAGGACTTACCCAGCCAAAAATAAAGGATATGTACACAATGAATTTAAATAATTAAGTTTACAGTATATTAAACAAAACATTAGTTATTGTTACCTTCTCATCCAAGTTATTCTATCCTCTAGCTCCTCTGCCTCTCTCTCTGCTTTAGTTATCCTCTCTAGGGCCTTCTTATCCTCCTTCTGTAACAAAGACACCTGGTTGGCCATTTCATCACACTGGGTTCTCAGGTTGTCTGACTCACTATCAAGAAGAAATTTTTTTATCATAAACAACAAACTCCATTAAAATGTTTTTTTTTGCTAACTTAAATTTCCAAAAAAAAAATATATATAAAAAATATGAAAGAAGTAATTAAATAAAGTTAAGAAGCCATTTGAAAAAAAATTTGCCTTATTACCTTTCAATCTCCTTAAGTTTGCTTTCTTGATCTTCCAGAACTAAATAGGTTAATAAGAAAAAATAAGAAGAATATGCAAGAATTTTATTAGGAATTTTTTTTTTTTTTTAGAAATAGAAATATTTAAAGCAAAAATCATTCATTTCATTCTTTTCCCTTCTAAGGCTCAGGCACCTATCATATTAATAGCTTGTAAAACTATATAATTCATTTATTTCTGTTTTAAAAAGATAACATTTGCATCTAATAATTTTGTTGTTGTGGAAGTACTGTGACATTGATCAAATTTTTTTTACCTCTTTGTTGTGAGGTTAGCACTTCCATATCTTCCAGACCTGAAATCACACCCATAAGAAACAGAATCAATCTTCAAATTATATTTCAGTGGGGATGCGGTGGGGTGTCTTAAAATTAAAACCTGGCGTTTAGTCCAATTTATGTCTCAAACACCTTTATTCCTTTTCTATGTTGGCCTTACAGTGGCTACACAAATCAGTTACTTTTTTTTATTTTACAAATTCAGCTCTACCCCTATTTTAAATGCCTAGCGTTATTTTGGTTTAAACTAAATTAAACATGATAACTTCCATGCTAATCAAGTCCATCTATTATTTCAGATAAAACATATCCAATTCTGATAGGATGAGGTGAAACATGCATGCAAAAAATAGTTATTTATGTTGAGGTTTGCAGTAATTTTTAAATGAATCTGGAGGATATATGCAAAGTTCACTTTTTTTGTGTGCAAAAGCATGCAAAGATCACAGACACCTGTGGAGTTGGTTGCTACGTTATGTTGTTTTGGTAATTGTATGACCTTCAGAACAGGCTAAAACTCAACACAAGTCCAACCCCATTTCGGCATTCTATAACTTTAATACCTTCTAGCTTCTTTACATTACGCTACCACTCACAACATCAATCCTTTGACTATCAACTCCCAACTGTCCCTCACGTTCAATATATCTACCATATTTTGTCACATAACCCCCCTTACGTCAGAACTAAAAACCCAATTAACCTAAAATATTTCCCAACAACATAACAGCTCATTAATAATAATAAATAACAGTTAATAAAAAATGAAGAAAGATGCATTTGAAAAAAATTTATAAATCAAAAATCAATTTTATTTTCTGAATCAGCCACCTATCAGTAATTGCAAGCACAGCAGAAAACAATATAGTGAACTTACACTGATCAATTTCACCTTCCAGTTCCATCAAATTTTCTGTGCCTTTTAAAACTTCTCCTACCTCCCGATTCAGACGGTCATATGCAGCCTTAAGAGAGGGGTTTAAATGCAATATATTTATCATTGGTTGTAAATACTGAATTGTTTATAATAATTTGCTTTGCTGTTATAATGTGAATGCAACGAAGGGTTTTGAACATAAAGAGACATTCCAAATATCTCCATTTTAAACAACTCTAGAAGTTAAATTTAATGAACCAAAAAAAAAAGGATTTTTAAGTTTAACTATTCCCATTATGTGACATGCATGAGTAGCAAAACTCTTGGCACAAGAATAACAGACAGCATTACACAATGCAAGTATGTTTGTATATGTGTGTGAGTGTGTTTCCTTGGTACAAAGTATTTTACATATGGCTCTAATTAGTCAATACTGAGATATTGAAATAAAGAAAGTTGAGCCAAGAATGCTTAAACGATATGTCCATGTACTGGCCAGCTCACCTCCCTTGCACTGATGTACTTTTGTAAGTGATCGGCTTTGTGCCTCTTCCACTTGGCACGGGCAGAAATCCTGCAGGCCTCTGCCATTTCTTGTGCTTTGCGTCTCAATGAAGCAGGCTTTAAAAATAAAAGGTGGGGTGGGGGGGGGGCGAATTTAGTATCATAAAAAAGAAGATTTGCAATAAATTGTGTCTCATTCCAGGTAATGTGACCTCTTAACTATAAACATATTCTAAAAGATTGTAATGCGACCAACCAAATAAGGTTTGAATACACTTAAATAATTAACAAGATCAATAGAAGAAAACTCATGAACTACCTTGATGTTTCTTATGGGTTAATGTGAATAAAAATCCACAATAAAAAGCATGATATATTTGACAGTGTAAACACATTTAAGAATTTTTCGTAACAAAAATTTTCTTCCCATTTTTTTTCAAATACCGCATTAAGCAGTGTATTTTTAAAAAATTATTTCATTCGGCCCTGTTTTGTTGGGGAATTGTAATTTATTTTGATAACTTGTTAAAAATTGAGATTTACAGGGTAAAATTTTGTAGTCTGTACAAATTTTCTGCTTGCGAGACATTTATCCTAACTTCCTGACTTATGCGATTGATACAACTAGACCAAGCAAATTAACTCATAAATAGAAGTTTTGGCTTACATCATTTCCCTCTCTTTTGGCTTGGATAGCCGCTTTGAGCACAGCAGGAATTTGATGAGAAAACTCAGTAAGCATTGATTCACAAGCCTGTTCTGACCTAAAAAAAAATTTTAATAAAAGGAAACAAAATAATGGATTAGGCTAAAACGATATAATTCTGGAATACCTTTTTGTCACTGCATCAATAAAAATCTTAATTATACGTAATACCAGTTTTAACCATCAACATACATACCTGCCATATTCCTTTTTACTCACTGACACATGGATTCTTTTACTTTTATTTATAAAAACAAAAACTATCAAAACACAAACAAGTAAAAAGTTTAAAACCCAATTTTTTTTACTACTATCAGGAACGCAACAACTTCATTGATCCAAGCGCCATTAGGTTGGTTCATATAAAAAGTACAATAATAACTGCAACAGGTTGCATCCAAACTTTCTACTTTTCTTTATGTTTGTAGATATGTCAGATTACCTGGATTAGGATCCAATGAGTGGTATACGCTTCACTTGGATATTCCAGTGCCTATTTCTTTATTTTGTAATAATAATGTGTATATCGTCTAGTGGTGTCTCTTGTCATCAAAATCAGATTTACAGGTGTACAAGTATTCAGGAGAAATTGGTTTGTGTATATGATGGAGTGGTAAATCATTCCTAAATGTTAAATATTCTCACTTCCTAAGAAAACAGTATGTATGCTTCCCATCTTGAAAAGCAGATAGATCTGATGATAACATATAGTTATCTGTGACTGTGTGATCAAAACAGATATTAACTCTTAAAGCCCCAAAGCATTGTAATGCGTGCTATTCCCAAAGCTTAACTAGATAGCACTCTTGTTAGAAATGAGATCGCGGAAAGTAAAAACCCTTCAATGCTTGAAAAATGATGTATTCGACTTCTGGCAATGGTGGCCGTTGCCCGCGCTAGTGTTATCGCTTGATTCGCGAAGTTTTTTGGTCGTTTTTTTTTTTTTTTTTGAAGATGCAATTTTCCTATCCTTTATTATAAAAATAATAGTACTTAACTACATGTAAAATATAATAATTTACTCAATACAGTGTTTTGGATGCGTAAAATCCATTCTTAGCCTTTAAAATTAAGTCAGTATGACAATAATAATATAAACGGATTTTATGCAATTTTATAAATTTCATAACCAGTTGATCCCATTATGGGAAATCCTTATGGAAATGAGGCGGAAGATTATTGAAAACCTAATGGGGCTTTAAGAGTTAAACAATCTAAAGCCCTCATGTTAACATCACCAGTACAATTTTTTTTTAAACCTTAGAACAGACTAAATTTGTCCAAGATCATGATGTTGTTATGGCAAACTTTTTCAAGATTCAAAACACAGCCAGGAAAACTTTAAGTTTGGTATTTCACAATAACACAATGTACATACCTATTGATATTTGATTTCAACTCCTTTAAGAACTCTTCTAAAGTCTCTGTTTTTATTAAGTGTGTGAATTTTGCCCACAGCTTTTCCTGAACCGTTGAAAGTGGAATTGTCTGTGGAGAATTGTGAATCAAATTGACAAAATGTTCAGAGGTTTTCAAATATATATTAAAGATGAGCTTATTTACTAGATTCTCAACACCACATACAATTCTTTGTAAAATCAAAATAAAAACTGAATTGGGGTGAGGGGGAGGTAATAATTGTAATTTATTACACAACGCCTTTCAAATATTTTGTTTTGATTTTAATAATAATAATACTATTAGAAATGAAAAAAAAAATTGACTTCTAAAGAGTTAAAAGCACTACCTCAATGCATACTTCAGGTTGAAAGTATGATTTTAAAAATATTTTTTGTTGTGTTTAACTGAAACAGAGAGGAGCAGCAGTGTCACCTAAGTGCAATTATTGAACTACCTTTACTGAAACTTGTTTGAGTGGAACTTCTCTCTCTAACTCCACACCCAGCACCTCTATTATATCAGGCAATGTGATTGGTGCCTGTAGAAGTAAATGATATCTCAGCTTATCTTCTAGTTTGTTAGTTAAATTTCTATTGCTGACACTTCATTGTACTTATATTAATAAAACAAATGCAATATGAACCTAGCTAGTTCATTGATCATAATTCAATTAAATGCAGTTAGCCTTGTCAATGTGAGAACAATAATATTTAATTAGGATGTCAAGAGTAACTGATACTTAACAAAATTAATACTACAAGTGAACAAGTAGAAAAGAGATTTATAACTGGTAACCAAAAAAAATCGATCTTGGAAAGATATCTGCATTTAATTTAATATGGATTAACATAATAAGCTTTAATATGTCTATGTATAAAGAGTAAGACGTACAGCTGTTTGGTGATCTTGTATGTCAGACATCTTGCTTGATGGATTTTCTTCTGAAAATATAGGGGACGGAGCCTAATTAATTACTTTCTGAAGTTATTTCATCAAAATAAAGTATTCAAACATTTTCTAGAAATGCAACATGAGGTTATCTTTCATTTTGTTTCAAGTTTTACTCGTTACGTGAGTGTGGTGATGCCAAAAGTTTTGGAGGTCTGCACATGATAAAATTATTAATTAATCTTGCACCCCTTACAAATTTTTCAAGAAAGTCTACTAACTCTATTCAGGTAAAATGAAACATTCCTGGTACATTCTAAAAATCATGTTCATCTGTTTCATGAAGTTTTTAGCAAAGAGAATTTTAGAGCTAAGAAAATAAACCTTGTGACTATGAAAGTAACAAAATGTTAATGAAACATTTTTTTTAATAATATAATAAATGCCCTAGCTTTAAATCTAATTTCTCATGTTTTATAGCCCCTTGAAAAAAGCGAAAATCTTTCAGAGGGGAACTGAGACATTCACATTGGGAAAAATTGTTTTAGTTCATTAAAATACCGTTTAGTATCAATTATGTGAATCAGCCTATATCTACCTTGAATCTTTGACAAGTCTGTGTCATTATCACCATCATCCGCAAGTTCTGGCATGGTTTGGTTATGTATCATCTCTAAGGAATCACACTGAGAGGCATCCAACAGACCATTGTCCTTAAATTCAAATGGATCCCACTCATCCGGTAAAGGAGACAGCGCCAATACTGAAGAGACAGATTTTTTCAAACGTCTATCTGGGCTGTCGTGTTGGCTGAACGAGGCAGCAGAGCCACCGGAAAAGCTGCTGGCAGACTGACTTTGCTGAAAACTGTTGTTAGATGGGCTAGTGAAGTGTAGCCCAGGTGCCTTGCTCGTCTTTCCAACGCTCATTTCCCCTGTTAAAGGCGCTCCTTGGCTTTCTACCCGTGGATTACTGACACTTGAGTTAGCAGTTCTGTTGAGATGCTCAGAAACAAAAGACTGAGCTGGGACTCTGGGCTGAAGCAACAGGTTGAAGTTACAGCTTTTACGCTTTTGGAAAGGAACAACAGGACCTGAGGGTCTCCCCAGCATCAAGGGGATTTGCAAGTCTTTCAGCAATGATCTCGTTAGATCTTGTCGTAGGGTTGTTTTGGGTTTGTCCCCAACAGCCCCTGAAGAAAAACTATTATTTTCAGGATCATTTTGGGCTGTGAGCATTGACTTATCACGATTAGCCGTGGAATCACAGGGGCCATTGGACTGAACAGCCATTGTGGCTTCCCTATTCTGCTGGCTATGATAAGTACCTTGAGTTGATGCCATTTCTTTAGGAAGTGTTGAGCTTTGATCACAGAAGCCTATGCCACTCGATGTAATATCCTCAGTATCCTGTTTTGGTCGTTTAAAAGCAGGGTCATTGCCAGGGGACTCCTGGGAAGTTCTTTTCAAAGAACTGTCCAAACCTTTACTACAATTTTTTTTACCATCTCTTTCATCTACAGTGACATTAGTTTTCTGACCTGTTGCCGGCTGGGTGGCCATATACAGTTTAGAAACAACGCTGTCGGCTTGAGAACCGAGAACATACTGGCCTGCTCTGCCACTATGGGAATGTGCAACTTGTGGGCCAGCTAGATAATGCGAGTGGTTAAGTTCCATGCTGGGTTCTTCTTGCATTTGTGGTTCCTTGTGGTGTGAATTAGGGCTTCCTATGACCTCAGCCCTTGCATATTCTATGGGACTTGCAGACTTAACACCCTGGAGGACACCCACTATGCTATTGGCATTATCAGGATCAAAAGTCCAAGATTGGAGATAGTGCCCTTCCTGTGTTGTCCCAGTACAAGCTCTGGTAATTCCCAAGTTCTGAACATCTGCTTTCAACACTGTTTGACTTTCCCCCATTCTCTCATCAGCAGGCATAATTTCCTGTAAACATTCTGTGTTATTTTTGTTTTGGTAGTTATCTAACAGATTGTGTCCCTTGTGAGTGGTTTCAGTGTAAGTGCCAGAACATGATGCGTCTCTACCATCTGTTGTGTTCCCTATTTGACCCCTGAACTTGTCACTTACAATAAATTTATCACTTAAAGAATCATCATTCAATGGTAGACGATTAGATCTGATGTGAATTGGTTTTGTACACATGTTTGTCATCTCCATTTCTTGACCTTCTTCCATGTTAACTGTTTGACCTTTAAACTGGTCAGTTAAAACACTTTTTGAAATTGAAGAGTTGTTAATTTGAAGTGGTGGATTGGATCCCAATTGAATTGTTTTTGTACAAACACTGGTGAGCTCCATGCCCTCACCATCCTCCATGTAAACTGTTTGACCTTTGAACTGGTCAGGCACTATATTTTTTCTAATTGCTCTGCTTATTTGATGTGGATCGGGCCCCACCTGAATTGTTTTAGAACAAACACCGGTGAGCTCCATACTCTCACCATTTTCCATGTACACTGTTTGACCTTTGAACTGGCCAGGCACTAAATTTTTACTAACAGAATTGCTTATTGTATGTGGTGGATCAGGATCCAAGTTTTCTGTTTTACTACACATGGTTGAATTGTTTATTTGCTGTGGTGGATCGGGCCCCATGTGAATTGTTTTAGTACAAACAATGGTGAACTCCATGTCCTCACCATCTTCCATGCAAACTGTTTGACCCTTGAACTGGTCAGTCACTACATTTTTTCTACTTGCTCTGCTTATTTGAAGTGGTGGATCCGGACCCATGAGAATTGTTTTAGTAAAAACACTGGTGAACTCCATGCCCTCACCATCTTCCATGTAAACTGTTTCACCTTTGAACTGGTCAGGTACCAAATTTTTTCTAACAGAATTGCTTATTGTATGTGATGGATCAGGACCCAAGTTTTCTGTTTTAATACACATGGTTGAATTGTTTATTTGCTGTGGTGCATCGGGCCCCATGTGAATTGTTTTAGTACAAACACTGGTGAAATCCATGTCCTCACCATTTCCCATGTACACTGTTTGATCTTTGGGCCTATCAGATGAACAATTTTCATGACTCGGAAAACGGGCTTCCCCCTTTGAAGAATTTTCCTTTACATGTTGAAGACTGGGTGCTGGATTATTTGCCCTTGTGCAAGTACCTCTAGACCCCATGTCTTCCATGTTCACTGTTTGACCAATGAACTTGTCGTCACTAGAAGAAGCGTAACCCGGAGTGGGTGGATTAGATTCCAAATGAATAGCTCCTGTGAAAATGTTGGTCGATTCCATGTCTTGACCACCTGCAAAGTAAATGGTTTGACCTTTGGGCTGGTCAGGCAATACTTTTTGACAGCTTGAAGAATTGTGTACTTCAAGTGTTTGATTGGTAGCCATGTGAATCGTTTTTGTACAAACGCTGGTAAGTTCCATGTCGTTGGTAGCTGCCATGTGCACTGCTTGACCCCTGAACTTGTCATCTGCAGAACATTTAAGACTCAGTGAACTGCCCGTTGGTGGGGGTCGATCGGGCCCCACGTGGATTGTTTTAGTAAAAACACTGGTAAACTCCATGTCTTCACCATCCCCCATGTACACCGTTTGGCTTTTTAACATTTTCTCATCATTCACATTATTTTCCTGTAACTCTGAGGGGTCATTTCTGCTTTGAGGTATTTCTGTTAGATTGTGCCCCATGTTAATTGGTCTGGTAAAAACACTGCCAAACTCCCTGTTTTCAGCATCTTTCATGTTCACCACGTGGCCTTTGAAACCACTAGGTGCAATACTTTCACTGTTTGAAGAATTGTCATTCAGACCTGGTGGATGGGGTCCCAAAGAAGAATTGTCATTCAGACCTGGTGGATGGGGTCCCAAAGAAGAATTGTCATTCGGACCCAGGTGAATAGTTTTAGTGCAAACATTTGTAAACTCCATGTCTTCACCCACTCCCATGTACACTGTTTGGCTTTTTAACATTTCCTCATCAGCCCATTCTCTTTGCTCTAAGCCCAGGGGTATATATTTGTTCAGAGGTTTGTCTGTCAGATTGGGTCCCATGGCTCCACTGTATCCTATGCATGCTTTTTGACCACCAAGCTGGTCTACTGTATTATCTTTTGAGGTCTTTCTTATCTTTGGGGAATCTTGGGTGTATTGTAGACCATCTTTCGGAGGTCTCAGATCTGGCTGTAGATGGATCGTCCTGGTACAAACACTGGTCAGTTCCATATCACCTCCATCTTCCATGTATAATGTTTTCTCGTCAAATTTTCCAATCGCTGTAGCTGTGCTGAGTCCGTGTTGGGACAAAAATGTCACTGGTGCAGGTTGAGGGTGACCAGGTCCCATTAGGAAAATCTTAGAGCAACCTCTAGTAAGTTCCATAGCAGAAGTAGATCCAACTGTTTCTCTGCTCTCATTTCGAAAACGCTTATAGCCTACTTGTAATTTGCTCACACTGAATTCTGTCACGTCTCTATTAGTAGGATCTCCAGGGTGAAAACCAGAAGTGTCCACCAAGGCCTCCTTGAAAATTGTTGACTGGCCAGGAAATGGAATCACAGGGATATTTTCCTTGTCAATGGCACAGTCACCATCACGCTCGTGTTTGAGCTTGTCGAGCTTTAAATAAACCTGGTGCAAATGAGCTGGCACGAGGCTCCCCTGAAGCTTGTTACCAGCCACTAGGTCTGGATTGGCTAGAGAGACATTTCTTGAAAGGATAGACATCTCTTCAATAGGTGTCAGCATTCCGCATTTGGTGATGTCATTCAATGCTTTCCTCTTGATGTCTTCTAAAAACACACTGGTCATCTCCATCTCATCACTGTCGTTGTTATCTTGCGACTCTGTTTCTGCTTCGGGTATGTCTACTCCCCTCTGGTTGGTTGAAGTCTGGCTTGATTTACCCAACTTGAATAGGTCATCCAATAACTTGGGGTAACGCTTGATAAAAACACCGTCGCAGAAATCATTGGAAAAGGACGGTCGGCGGTGGAAGCCTGGTTTGCTATGTTGCTCCCCTTCTGTAGGTGGAGTGAAAGGACTATAATCCTCAGCAGCCATGGCAAATGAAGTTTCGGGAAGCTGGGATATGTTGGCTGTGAGATCCATGCCACAAGCAGAGTCATCCATGTTAGTGAACACAACAGTTTGATTTAATCTGTTTTCATTTGGGAAGGCTGCCATGGGTTTGTCAGTCACAATAAATTCACTGGGAGAGAAGAAAGAAAATAAATTTTAAAAATTTTAAAGTTAAATTTAAAGAAAAAAAAATGAATTATAACAGTTTAAAATACATTAACTCTTAAAGTCGCAAAGCGTCGTAATGCGTCTCTTCCTGCTATCCCTAAAGCGTCGTAATGCGTCCCTAGATACAAATCTCGTTAGAAATGAGATCTCGGAAAGTAAAAACTCTTCAATGCTTGAAAAGCGATGTATTTGACTTCCAGCAATGGCGGCCGTTGCCGGCACTAGTGTTATCGCTCGATTGGCAATGTTTTTCTGTAGTTTTAACGGGTTTTTTTTCGAAGATACGTTTTCGTTATACTTTATTACTAAAATAATAGTACTAAACTACAGGTAAATATTGTTTCAAACTCAGTACGGTCTTTTGGATGCGTAAAATAACCATTCTTAGCCTTAAAAATGAAGTCAGTATGACAATAATATTATAAATGGATTTTACGCAAATTTTTTAATTTCATAACCGGTTGATCGAAATACGGGAAATCCTTACGGGACTGAGGCGGAAGTTTTCCAAAAACCTTATAGCACTTTAAGAGTTAAAATACAAGCTAAAGAGATGTTATTTTTATTGTCTTTCTTTGTCTTCACTATAAGGATCCATTCATCAATTAGATAAAATTGCCAAATTAAGATTAATAGAATGATGGCTGATAGATGAGAAATTTTTTATCTAACATTGAAAGTGATTACAAAATTTTAAAATCTTAAGTTTTATTCTGCTCTTCTGACCTGTCACTAATGAGAGTATTGGGGGCCTCCACAATCATGTTTGGCTGATATTCTAGAGGGTTTGAGACGATTTCCTCTGTCAGATTTCTGTTTGGAGAACTCTTATGTCCACTTTGAATTGTGTGAACCACACAGCTCTGAGTCTCACCAGCACTCTGCAAATAGTTAAGTACTTTATTTTAGATATAGTATGTTAATAAAGACGAACTTTGGCATTATTTAGTTAATGAACAGTTTCAATCAAACTTTAATGTAGGTTACTTTTAAAAAATCCACCTACAACATCTTCTCTCGAGGATGATTCATCATTGCTGCTTCCATTATATTCATGGCATTCAAATTCTCTGGTTTAAGAGGAAAAAAAATGTACATTTTACATAAGCATTAGTAAAAAAAATGAATGATTAAGGTGCTTTTTAAGTCAGATTAGCTACTAAAGAAAATAATAAGGATAATCAAATGTATAGTTAAAAACTTATTGTATTATTTTTATCAAGTGAATCAGAATGAAACTGCCCAGAAAATCACAACTTGAACACGGTGGAGAGAATGTTATATCTACTTCTTTGGGGTATTTTTAAGGTTTTGTTTATATTTTTAAATTTATTGTTAATGAAAATTTTCAATGAGACCTCCATTTTTACCTGATGGTCAGGGTCTGAGCAAAACTCACTCTCCGAGGTGTTCTGACAATTCTAGTGTTTCCATCCTTGTAACCAAATAAAATGACACAAAATTTAGAATGTTACATGGCATCAAAATAGATAAAGGGTAACAGTGTTTTATGCAGAACTTGAAAGGTATTCAAAACTATATATATATGGAAAATATAAATAAATGGAAATTATGTATGATTGATATATCATTCCATCTTTTCAAGGTACTTTCATAATTTTTAAAATACTGCAACGAAATTATCTTAAATTCTTAATTGGAACATTGTTATAATATCAAATAGTTAGATTGGAATGAAAATAGTTTATTACTGAAACAAATTTTATGGTTGTGCAACAGATTCAAGCTAACTGAAATTTAACATAACTAAGAAATATCTTTACCTCAATGATGCAAGTGTCCTGTTTCTTGATCTGATTAGAACATTTTTAAATAAAAAAGATTTAAAAGGCAAAAAAAAAAAAAAACACTGACAAAAAAAGGATTGATTTTTAAACAATGGTGTTCAGTTTAATTATTAATTTGCTTAGGGTTTGTGGTGATGTTCAACTTTAGACAATCTTTCATTTTATTATCACCTCTCAGGTGAACTTTGACAGGCAAAGTTAATTTAATGGTATAAATGTTTTGTATATTTAATATGTTAATCATCTGTACTTACCGCGGACCTTCTTCTGTTTTCTGCCCTGTAAGTCGTAATTAAGAAGACAAATCAATTTAAATGATGATTAACTAATTTAATAATATGATATAATGAATAATAATCTTGAATTAAGTTTTTAAGTACATTTAAAAGGGAACTCTTAAAAGAGTCAATAAAACATAAAAATTTCATCTTTGGCTAATGCAAATCACAACTATAATAGTGATGTTTTCTAAATCTAAATTAGGACCCGCATATTTATATTTTTTTAAGTTCTTATTAATCTATTTTATTAATGAAGAATAAGACTTGACTTGACAATTTTTAATTACTAGTATTTACTAGGTTTACATATCGAAGATAATGTATGACAATGAAAAATTTTTCAAGAAGTGTTAATTGGTTTATAGTATATTATTTGGGAATTCGTGATTAATAGAAATTTTGAAATCTTAATAAAAATCCAATTTTTATCCCTTTACATTTTAAACGTCTTCCCTCTTCCTACCACCATGATGACCTTTTACATATCCTATCCTTTAAGATTTGGTAATACGTCTTATGTGAAATTAAATAGACATTAGAAAATACCAAGGCTTTTTTTAATTAAATATGGTTTGTCACATTTCCATAAATACAATAAAAATTCAAAACTTAAAATTTGATTGAATTCTTTTTCACATATCACATGTTAAAAAGTTACATTTCTAGTACTCTAAATAAGCTTTTTTAAAAAAAAAATTGTGAAGCTTTAAATAACAGAAATAAAGGTAGCTTACATTGAAAACTGTGACTTTCAGCTGTCATCTGTTTCTGTTGGGAGTAGGAAAAAAAGCCATGGTTAATTAATAGTGGTGACTAATAAAAGTAAATGGTAAAATAGTGTTTGGGTGAATTTATATGTAATGAGCAGCTTTTCAGAGGAATTCAACAGTTATTTGCGATTTAATTTGATTTCAAAGCAGTATAAAAAATGTACCAAGTGCACAATTGCCATACCTGTTGTGCTTTGTTCTAGTTCTGGTTTTTTACATTCTAATCACTTATTTTCTGTTATTCTGAGCTTTTTATTGCTGGGGACTATGTGCTATTCATTTTCTTTTCTCCGCTTTTGTAATTTTAAAGTAGATAGTATATTATGCAAACCTACATTTAATCAAATAATTTTGTTTTCCATTAGTGTGATGAAGGCATTGGTTAAAACACTTACACCTGCTATTGCTTTGCTCAAATTGACAAGAGTAACACAATTATTTAATTCTCTAAACCTAGAAACACTTGAGGATAGAATAACAAAAATCAATGTAATAATACATGTAATTCATAAGGCATTAAATACTAACTTGGATACACAACACACCAATAATCTAAATCTTATCTTTCAGATAGCCAGAACACAAACAAATTTTCCTTACCGTCTGGAATTCTGGATTGAATGGGTTGTATGGACAAGCAAGGAAAATAGACACAGTATCAACATGTAAAACTCTAATAAAAGTGCAAACTAGACATAACCCATGAATGAACATACAATGCAACAATCTTTTATAAAGTAGTGTCCTTAAAATATAAGTCTCTCTAATATAATGTGTGGTCATTTCACTTCCCAAGCACATGTTTTACAGTGTAGGTTCCCAAACTTTTTTGGGTGAAATCCAATGTTGCCCCTAAGGTTCGTGTGCAATGTAAAAAATCTTGTGTGCCGAGATACTCAGCAACCATTTTCCATGCAATATTTTTACAAAATTAGCTGTGCGATAATTCTAAACTGCTGTATGGCATCAGTCAGGTATCTGCTGGGTCACGCACCTTTAAGGGAACATTGGTGCAATCCCTTTTTATAAAAGCCACGTGACACGCAACCCCCATGAAATTTGAAAAAGTCATTTTCAATAAGGTTTTATAACTTCTTTATTTGGCATTAAATGTATTTATATGTAGGAGTACAAATTTAGCAGTGCAAAATTGCATTAAAATCAATATTTTTGCAGTTAAATGTACAAGTTGTCAACCCCCCAGAAAACCCTTTGCTACCCCAAATGGGTTGCAACCCATAGGTTGAGAACCCAGGTTTAACAATATTCATAGATCAAGTAAATCAAAGCTCAAACATTTTTGTGTAATGAGCATAGCAATCATATGCACTGGAATAACATTAATTTTTTTGTCCAAATAAAATCACAGACATAGTCCTTTATGTATCGAGACTTAGAGTAACCTTTCCTAATTCAAGGACCCATGAACCATGAGGCAAACAGAAAAGCAACAGCTTATAATGCCTCTATTAACAGTAAAACATAATCAGACCCAATCATCTTCATTTTTAGAAAAATATTTGAGAACACTCATAAACTATTATTCACCAAAGTAAGACAAAAACTCTATAACTATGTCACAGGCCTCAAAAAAAAAAAGGGGGGGGGGCAGGATGACAGGTGTGATAGGTGGAGAAGTGATGGATAATATGTCACACAGATAGCTAACCGATGCCACATAGCAGTGTGGGATTATCGTGCCGCTAATGTTTGAAATATATTGCAACAAAAAAAAAAAGATTTGATGCAACTTTGCTCACAATAATTTTTTAATTTGCACAGGGACCAACAAACCTTAAAGGGAACATTGATCAGCACCACTTTTGAGAAATAGATTGTTACAAAAATAAAATATAGTTGACAGGACATGGAGTTGGCCTTAGCTTTAGTCTTGAACTTTATTGACAGTCCAATGTTACTGTTCAGTCTGAAAGTGCTAAACTGATAAGACTGATGAGTTGCTCTGTTATTCAACCACTACAACTCTACTTACTCAAATTAAAATATAATATAATTAATAATTCTTTATAACTAAGTTAATTATAAGCCAACTCAACCAGTATAATCCTACACATATTCATGATACTCAACTCTTAGTTTTTAGTTGAGTCATTACTAAATTTATTAATTCTTAAAATCTGTGACTGGAATAAACTAACTCTACTCACCCATAAATTATTTTTAGTTTAAGTATTCCTACTCTAAGTCTATGACTATGTAGTACATTGTGACGATGTAGTAGGTAGGCCTAAACCACAATGAGTGTGCTGGTATTTTATTCAAACTTCTGTACTACTTATTCTGAAATGCGGAGACGTTGTTTAAATATATATTTTTTTTTAAAATTTAGATTTTAGAATTAATACACACATTTTGACACGTAAATAATCCCAGATTCTGACAGATCTATTAATATCACTGTATCGTATTACTATTACATAAGCCATAAAAAATAAGCAGAATTAGAGAATATGCAAAATTATATATGGCATATGCATATAAAATATTATGAAGATTTTGTTAAGATATTATATAGTGACTTACATTTTTCAAAGTGTCTACTTCACTATTGGTAAGAGTAAGACACTAAGACCATGAGTCATGAGTCATAACACTAGCCACGAAACTGCTGCTATGACTAGTCGTAGTCGTAGCACACCCACTAGCAACATCCAAATTAGAAGTACTACTGGTACTAAAACTAAAACCCAAACCCAAGCCCAAGCCCAAGCCATACATATACAAAGTTAACATAGTCATAGTGTATAGTACGGTACAGTGAATAATATATAATTAATATAATATAGTATATAGTGATCACAATTACAATTGTCAATTATTAAATGCCACATTGAAATTAGGGCAGACCTACTATTACAAATGAGTACTAAAATCTGATTTACTAAAATTATGGCTTATGGCTTATGGTAAAGCGAAGTATGTTGACCGTGACGTCACGGTCATGGCGGCCTTCTTTGTTGTTATAGCACGTCCTTTAAAATTCTATAGTATAGTCTATAGCTATACTCCCAACCCAAACCCTAAAACTAAAACCTTCAATTTTCCGAAAATTCTAAAGTTACACCTAACACTATCACTAACACAAACCTTAAAACCTTCCATTTTTTTAAAATCCTTTTAGTTTTAGAATTTATAGTATTATAGAACTCTCTTTTCCAGTTTCCAGCAACCAATAGCGTCGTGACGTCACGGGCAACATACTTCGCTTCAGCCAAAATTACTTAGTACATTTATTAAGTTATTATAATCATTTATTATGAGTTTTATGACTGATTCAGTGATTACGGATAAGTTGCATAAGAATTTAAATTTATTTGATTTAATAACTAACTTTTACTTTAGTTTACTAACTTTTTGAGTCAGTTTGACTAAGACTAAGAGTAAAGTATGAGTAAGAGTGTAAGTGTAAGAGAGTAAGACTCTAACTCTAACTAAGTAAGAGTACTAAGACGAATGAGTCGAATGTCTTTACTTTTAATTTATAAATTAAGATAGAATATACAAGTCTACTTCTGTAACACTAAATTTTGTTTTAATTATAGCCTCATACTTAATAGACAAATAGATTTTGTAGTTTATAAAATGTAAATATTTACAAACCTTAAAAAGAAAGCACAACAAACACATTTAATTTAAACTTTCCGCCGCAGCCATTTATCGCGCATGCGCAATGTGGGCGACATACAAGTTTTTAAAAGTTGAAAAAGAAATTAAACATCTCATTTCTTATTGTTTGTATTTAAGTTTAAGGCAATTACTTGTGTAATGGGATACATATTAAAGAATATTTAACAGTTCATAAAACTTCATTGTATATTTTAGGATTTTAGCCAGGGTCGGCAAATTCCTGGTCGTTAATTTGTGTCTAAGAAAAAAATAGTAGAAAGTCAAGCTTTTAGTCGAAATAAAAGAAAATAAATAAGAAATTAATAACGGAAATAAAATAACTATTCTAAGGCGTGTGAACTTTTCAAACGTTAAAACTTCAAACTCATTATTGGATATAAATTCTTCTGATACTATTGCTACTGTCCTGTAAAATACTTAATTAGTATGATTATGCATCACTTCAGTAGTGGTAGCTTAAACGATTCTTAAAATTTGACAGCCGCTCCTGTTGTGAAATCAAAACTTATTGTACATAAAACATGAGCCAAGCTCGGGGCGGCACATTGTGTGTAAAGGGCGGCTAATTCCTCGTTAATTAGCTTCAAAAATGAAAAGCGTTAAAATAAAGTTTATTAAAATAAAATAGAAGCAAAGATAAACAAAAAATTCAAAGAAATAAAGGAACTAAAATATAATACACGTGAACATTTCTAATACAAGAACTTCAAACTGAATCACAAGTCTTCTTATACTAATGTTATTGAAGTGGAAAACAAATGGGTTGAATTAGTGAACGAATATGACCATATGGTTCTGGTATATAGATTTATATGTATTGATTCAAGTTTGTTTTTAACTTAAATAAACTACTGGAAAAATAAGTTGGCGTACTTACATTTATATGGTTACTTTTACCAAAAATTATTATTTTATTTTTATGTCTTTTGATTTCAAGCATCAACAAAAATAATGAACATTTTTTTTTATTTAATGAAATTAAAACTTTGCACTCATATATCCAAACATAGCCACCCATGAACAAATGCTCAACATTTCAAACGTTTTTTAAAACTTGAAAGGATCAGAAATCGGATCAAGAGGACTTGACAAAATAACAATAAATTGTGAAAGAAAATAAAAAAGAAGTGGCAGGACGTTTTTTTGTTAACATTTTTTACATTTTTAATCCCTGGCAAAAGTAAATAAGTTTTTTTTTGTTTTTTTGTTGTTTTTTTTTGTCACATAGAGGACAATACTATTGGAAATAAAGGCAATATTCCAGAACCAATGCATTTGCTTGCCAAATACGATCGAGCACTCCCAGAACATTGTATAAAAGGTTTTAAAAAGTGTCATCTAAAATTCAAACTGAGCTCATAGCAATTTTAAAAGATATAGATTGTGAAAAATCATCCTTTTCAGGAACAAGATACCCCATATTGTTCATTTGTATTCGATAGATCTTCATATATTTCACATAATCACAAAACAAGTCCAGTTTTCGGATATGTAATGATCAATTGAAAATAAAGAAGTAGACATTGTAGAATCTTGAAAATATTTCATTGAAGTAAAAGTAAATCTGCTTACATTTCTGAAATGTTTTTTTTTTAAATGACGATCTTAAAATAATGGATTGCAGGGGATCTTCATGTGTTAATACGTCTTCTTTATAGCTGGAACGTATACAGGCGTTTATGAAAGGCGCAATAACATAAACTCTCAAAGTCAAATCTTGCTCAAACAGGTCATTAAATCTAATATGTTAACATGATAGTCCAACTAGAACGAATTATCTATTTTAGTAGTCTAGATCGTTGTTACGCATTCTTATTCATGCCCATAATCTACTTACTTTACAAGCAAGGCTTCAGAAAACAAAATAGTGAATATACAATAGAGCCATTTTCAGATTATTTTGAAAGCTATAGAGAAATTGACAGAGTCAGAGGCAGAAAGAAAAAGCTCATCAGACAAACAGACGCAGGAACTTTGCTAGTCACAATAAAATCTGTTTATTTTCGAATGTATGTCAAAGATGCACGAAATAATTTATAAATGTATAGTGCTCGAAAAAATGCTGAGCAGAAAATGCTTACAGAGAAATTAATTTGATACTTTAAGGATGCTTTGAAATTTGATACAATTTTATGGGGATACCCCATCCTTTAAATCGAATCTTCAAGTCAAAGTACCAGACAGCAACTTTTGGTTGTACAAAATATGTATCAATGTTATTTTAAAAAACAGTTGAGAAGAAAGTTCTATAATTCATAAGATGAGATTACTGTTGAAATTCATGTGAGATTTTGGCAGGTATGTAGAATTTAGAAAAACTTATACAATTTTCGTACACCAGTCGATCTGCTGGACTGTGAAATGTTTGTTTTAAATTGTGTAATCAAATGAAATTATCAAGCAAAGACTATTTTACCTCAAGGATTAAAAAAGAATTAATGAATGACAGACCACTTGATTTATAAAAGTTTATTAAGATATTTAGGCTCCAAGTTATCGTGCCTAAAATAAATATAATTAATTTGAACATTGCTTACAATAGTCTAAAGTAATGCAAGGTCTTAAAATAGCATCTCTAAAATTAAGTTAATGAAATATTGATTACAAACAGTACCGATTAGGCCAAATTTTCTAATCTAGTGCTATTTCAATTTTGGCTCTTGGGGATGGCAAGGCTGGTAAAAATTGATACACGAAAAAGGGTTTCAATGTGAATAAGGAAAAAACATAAAATTTAAATTTTATTAAAGAAATTAAAGAAATAAAGCTTTTCTTTTTATCTATATTACAGTGTCATTATTAATTTTTAATAAAAACTTTCATTACATAACAGCGTTAACGGTGACCGGACATGTGAACACAAGACAAGTGAACACTAGACAACTGAACACAAGACAACCGAACACTTGACATGTGAACACACGGACAAGTGAACATACAGACAAGTGAACACACGGACAAGTGAACACTAATATAATCGAAATTTTAAAAGAAAATTATAAAACATCAAATGTTTTTAAAAAATACCTCAGATTTGCTACTGCTGAAACTGAAGTTAGACAAATTAGAAAATTTAGTTGCAAAAAGAGCGCCCTAAAGTTTTAAAGGCCGAACTGAAACCAAGAATTCAAGAAACAGACTATCTACTAGGTTTACAAGTTCATTAACAATTAGAGAAATTCCAGAAAGCACATCACTAATTAACAGAAGTGAGTATTTTCTAGGACGTTTTATAGATTATTCCAATGTATGACTTTTATTCCACTTATTAATTAGATTATGTATAGTATAAGTTAAATATAAATATAAGAATAAGTATAAGTCAAGTATAAGTAGTTATGATTAGAGTTTAGAGTAGAGTCACAGTTCAGAGTGTAGTGTAGTATTACTAACTATTACTAATACTATTAGTAATTAAGTTTAAATGTTAATTAACACGATTAAATTTATTTTTTTTTTATTTAAAAAAAAAAAAAAAAAAAACTTAAATAGGCTACCATTATTAACTAAAATTAATATTAACAGTTAACAGCATACCTAATTACTAATTAGCAATGGCAATAGAAAATAGACTCAGTCAATAAACATAATTTATGGAGACCCACATAATTTATGGAGACCCTTTTTTACTTAAGTTTTAGTCTTTCAAAGAGGGATTTGGTTATCATAATTTAATCGGAGTGTCTACTGCTACGACAAAGTAATGGCAGACAACCCGCGGGCCTTAATTTTAATCGGAGTGCCTACTGCTACGACAAAGTAACGGCAGACAACCCGCGCGGATGTGGCTGGTGCTACGACATGTCGTAACGCCAGCAACATCCGACCGGGTTGTCTGCCGTTACGACAAGTTACGACATGTCGTAAACAATTTTCTGTATTTCAATTATGCCATTATTAATCGGAGTGTCTACTGCTACGACAAAGTAACGGCAGACAACCCGCGCGGATGTGGCTGGTGCTACGACATGTCGTAACGCCAGCAACATCCGACCGGTTTGTCTGCCGTTACGACAAGTTACGACATGTCGTAAACAATTTTCTGTATTTCAATTATGCCATTACTAATACTTAAATACTGAACTAAAGTTCTCATAATGAAATATCATGATCACTAGATAAGCTTATTAATGAATTTTAAAGGTTTAAAAGAGAATCTAGATTGAGCCATTAAATGAAAAACAGTTATAATTTTAACAAATTACTATTTCTCATCAGCTTCGCTAGATCAAGTGATAGTCCGGTTGCTCTGCAATGATACGACACTAGTGATAGCGGGATCGAATCCCGCCGACGTCATGTATTTTTTTAATAAAAAATTTATTTATTTATTTTTTTTTTTAAAAACATCATAATGAGTATGCTAATAATTTTTGTTATTATTCTGAAAAGCAGATACGTTGACTAAATCTGTTAGAATAAAAAATATTTAGATTTTAGACTAGTCGTAACACTAGCCAATCCACATATGCTTGGCTAGCGTTACGACAACCGGTCAGGTCGTCTGCTGCTACGACAGTCGTAAAAATGTGTTATGTGCTTACTTACAGTTACGACTAAAACTGTATTTAATTATGCTAATATTATTTTTTTCTTTTTGATTCGCGAGTTGACTCTCAGTCGGCATCACCAACGAAAAAGGTGAGGCAAGAGTTTATAAAATGACTATAATCCATCACTGTTTCTGTTACTAAATTTGTTTGAAAGATATTTTTGAAAAATTCTCTGAATTGAAGGCATCGCGAAAAAGTGCTGAACACAAGCGGGGGG
>MUZC01000644.1:63855-83949 GCA_002072015.1 Radix auricularia | reverse complement strand
AGAATTTTAGCCATAGGAAACATTGATTTATTAATGGAATTGAATAAGAATGAAATCTATGGGGATGGAACATTTGACAAGGCCCCCACATTATTTTATCAACTGTATACATGGCATGCAAAAGTTGGTAATTCTTACCCTCCGTGTATTTATTTTCTTTTACAGAAAAAAAACATACAAACATACACAAACATGTGCCAAATTTTAAAACAAATTTTACCAAACTTAACCCCTCAAAAAGTCTTGGTAGATTTTGAAAAGGCATGCATATCTGCAGTTCATACAAATTTCCCTAATGCTGAAGTTAAGTGTTGCTATTTTCACTTGTGCCAGAGCTTAATTAGAAAAATTTGTAGTGTTGGCCTTAAATCTGATTTTGAATCTGATATTGAGGTTAAATTAAAGCTTAAATCTTTAACAGCCTTAGCCTTTGTACCAATTAATGATGTAAGACAAATGTTTGATCACCTTGCTGCTACATTCCCAGATGATGAGAGATATAATGCAGTTTTAACATATTTCTTTTCCACTTACATAGAAGGTGCAATTGGTAGAGAGCCCCTATTTCCAATCAAACTTTGGAATCATTATGATACCGCAATTGAAAGTTCTCCGAAAACAACTAATTGCTGCGAAGGTTTTCATAATGGCTTAAATGCACTGTTTTATTGTAGCCATCCAAGTATATGGAGCTTATTTGATGGTCTTGAAAAAGATATTTCTTTTCATAGGCTTACTTTGGCTAAAGCGCTTAATGGACAACCAGAAAGAAAAAAAAGGAAATATGCACAGTTAGATGAGCAGGTGGCCTTAGCTGTTCAAAGTTATTCAAATTATCTTGATAAGTTAGCTTACTTACGAAGAATGGCTAATCTGCAATAAATGGAAATTCAATTTCAGAAAAAATTAATTTTAGAATAAATTGTGTATTTTTAGTTTTGTATTTTCACGCTTGTGAAGAGTATCGGCTTTTAATATTTATTTTATTTCCATTGTGTGTTGTATTTTCATGTGTTATATAAATACTAGATTGTGCCGGGGCGCCTGCGGCGCCCCCTTTTTTTGGGCGCCTACGGCGCCAACCTTTTTTTAAAAGACCAACTAACTTGTCCTTTTTTGATAAATACGAATTATTAAACTTTATGAAATGTACGCAAAGTATTTAATAATAATAATAGGGGTTGTATTTTGCGCACCGATGCACACCAAACAATGACGTCATCATATTAAATATTTTTACAGCGCTCATCAAAACACGATTTTTCAACTAAACTAACTGCTGTAGACTGTCGTACATCGCTCCTCAGCGTTACAGATCCAGTGACTTGGACTATTATATTATTTATGAACATTAACAATGTAAAGACTAAAGATATTATTTTAAATGCAGAATATCAAATATTGGGTATGGTATAATTATAATTATAAGGCAATTTTTACGCTATTTAATCTTTTTTATTGCAAAAACAGACATTTTGTTTTATATAATAAGAATTTTTTTTAATATCCCTACAGACCATGAAGGTCCATGGGAGCAAGTGAAGTAGCGTTCACAAGTTTCATTGACCACTAACGAGGAGGGGATTGTGTGGGATAATTTTCTATTTAACATTAAACGTTCAGACTGTTATTTTTTAAATTTATAATGTTGTGATATCTGGCCTTATTAACTTTGACTTATGACACATAGTCAAAGGGCATGGGAAATCACATTTTGTTTTGTGTTTCCTAAATTATTAAAAATGAAAGTCTCATTAGTTATAATATTAATTAATAATTAAATTAAATATTCTCACAAATGTTTAACTTGTGATTAATTGTAATCTAAAAATATCAGAATCTTCAAATGGTTATTTGTAAACTAATGTTAATAAAACTTAGTTTTAATGACTGTATAATTTTAAAACCTGTTACCAGATGTATTTGCCACTTTCAAAAAATATAATTATTTCCTTAGCTTACATTTTCCTTGACTAACTCTAACAAGAATTAAATTTCTTGCTGAATCATAGTATTTTACACTGATGTGATTTGTCTCTGTCAGTTTTATGATGTTTTTCTTTAATGTTATTCTAAACAAAAAAACTTTAATAACATTACCTATAAAAAAAAAATTCTTCATATTGAATTTACAATAATTTTGATTCAATTGGTTTAATTAAATCACACATTATTCATTATTGCTCAAAAGGGTTTTGAATTTTTTAAATGAAGTTACTAGTAGTAGTAGGCTAGTGTACTATTTGAATAGGGTATTTTCATAGGGTATATAGTATATACCTTTATAAATATTACAATTTACATACATAAAAATAAAAAATTCAATAGTGCAACTCAAATTTTTATCCAGATTTGAGTCTTCATCCCTAGCAAAAACGTTGATGCTACACAGAAAAGAATCACATTTTCCTTTACCTACTCCAACGAACTTTGACATTCCAGAGAAATATATATTCATTTAATACTTTATGACGCTGGAAAAATTGATTCACAGAGTTCTAGCCATAGGAAATATTGATTAATTGCTGGAATTAGATAAGAATTAAATCTATGGTGATGGAACATATTTGATAAGGTACAAGCTCTGTTTGATCAACAAATGCATACAAAATTAGGGATGCAGAACATATATTCAAGCTTGAGAAATGTATGGACTTTTAATATTTAATTTATTTTCATTGCCTTGTATTTTCATGTTTTTAACAAAAATGAATAAGAATACTAGGAATAAAATATTATAACATGCAAAATATCAAATATAGAAAATGGTATAATTATAATCCAATTTTTACTGTATTAGTATTAAAGCTTTCTTAATTAATGTTAAAAACAGAAGAAAAAAAATTTGAAAATAAACATACCAGTTTTCTATTTAATAACATTTTTGAGTTCTGAGTTCAGACTATTTTTTTAAAATTTAGAATGTTGTGATTTCTTACCAGGAATAGCTCTGTTTCTGTCTAAGTATAATTGTAATGTGAAGTGCCTTTTTCTTTCTGTTAATTTTAAGCTGTAAATAATTTAGACACTTATTTAGTTTGACTTATGACACACAGCATGAGGGCATCAGAAATCAATCTTTGTTTTATGTTTCCAAAATTATTAAAACTGAAAGTTTCATCAGTTGAAAACCCTTAATGAACTATTCTCTGAAATGCTCAATTTGAGATTAATTTTAATCTAAAAATACTAGAATATTCACATTGTTATTTTTTAATAAAACATAGTGTTAGCGACTATATAATTTTAAAACCTTTTACCAGAACCTTTTCTTATAAATTACATACAATTATTTCCAGAACTAACATTTACTCTAACAAGAATTAAATTTCTTGCAGAATAATACTATTTTATACTGATTTGTCTTCTTCAGTTATATGACTTTATTCTTTAATTTTTATTCTGAACAAAAAACTTTTAAAACATTATTAAAAAAAAATTGCAGCATTTTAATTAAATCTACAATAAATTTGATTTAATTTAATTAAATCACAAATTATTGTTTAGTAGGCTAGTCTACTATTTTCCTAGGGTATATTCCTTTATAAATATTGAAAACAACCCATTACTATCCATTACAATTTACATACATAAAAATAAATAATTCAATAAAACAACTCAATTTTTAATCCAGATTAGGGTCATCAAGACATTATATACAAGTTTAGATGAATACAACAATGTAGTATCGATAGCGACATATTCCAATTTAGTTACTCTAATTTTATAACATAGTAGGCTAAGTAGGCTTAAGTTGGAGTTGGGAGTTTAGATAGATAGTATAAATTTAAATTAGTATATGAACAGTGATGATAAACAAAGAATAATATTTCCTGGTTTCATTTTTGTTTCTCTCTAACTCTAAAGCATCATCTGAATTAAGTGATTGCACTTGAATAATTTTGTTTTTTTAAACCAGTTCTACTAAAAAAAAAAATGCTTAAGACGTCTCTACCACTATGCAAAATATTTTAATGTGATTTTTAACAGAAAAAAAATAATACGAAAATATTTCATTTAAATTAAATTTATATACATCATGTAACTAACCTATCACTGTTACTGGCTACTGGGCTAACAAAATAGAATAATAGGCCTACTAATATTTATTTGGTCTATAACTCTATTACTATTAATACTATTAAGTCTATCTAAGTAGGTATAATAATACTAATACTATCTAAATCTTTCGAACTATCCGTGTGGGTTCAGTTCTATATTCTATATAAATTATAAAGTAAAGTAAAACAACAACAAAAAACTACATAAATAGATTCATTAAGTGACAAAATATTAACAATGAATCAACATTTTATTTTGTGTGACTGTATAACTTATACTTATAACAATGAACAATTTATTTTATTTTTTAACGTCATGAGTCATAGTCATACTAACTAATACTAGTACTAGTCATAGTCATGGTATAGTATAGTACTAATATTAAGTTTAAGTGTTCGGAGTTCAGAAGGATTATTTAAATAAATGAAATTAAATTTCAAATTAAAAATTATATCCTAAAACGTTTTACTTTGATTTGTAATTTCAAAGTGTGGAAGGAAAAATGAGAAAGCTAATTCAACTAAATTTAAGACAATTAAATAAGTTATTAATTTATTATTTAAACTCAAATTATTAATTTAACTTATTATTATATTATCATTTAGTTTCGCAATTTAATTGCAGAGGACAACGCAGTTTTCGATTAGGAACGTTGCTACTAATACTAATACTATTATAGTAATAGTACTAAACAAAACGTTTCGAATTATTACTTCTTCAAAACATTTTCTATTATTTTTGTGTTCACTTGTCCGTATGTTCAGTTGTCTGTTGGTTCAGTTGTCTTGTGTTCACTTGTCTTTGTGATTTGTGTTCACTTGTCTGTGTGTTCACTTGTCTGTGTGTTCACCTGTCGAATGTTCAGTTGTCTTGTGTTCACTTGTCGTGTGTTCACTTGTCGAGTGTTCAGTTGTCTGGGAACCCAGCGTTAACATACTTTTCGGTGGGGGGGGGGGAGGCGGCAAATTTTGGTTCTGCCCCGGGCGGCACATACACACGCTACGCCGCTGAAGCACAGTCTGTTACTGTCTACCAATAACACTCAAATGCATATCCCCTGAGTATGTTGAATTAACGTTCATTTTTCAGAGACACACACGTGAATTGTGTTTTAAAACAATTTTTGTCCATCGGAAAAAAATGTAAATAAAAATAATGTAAATTTTATTAAAATACTCGTGTTAGTTTATTTATACAGATGAAGGCATTGGCCAAAACGTGTACATATGCATTTACCCATTAATAAAGCTTTAACATAAACGATTATTCAAAATGAAATAGAAACAAAGAAATTCACATATTAAGGAACTTTATTAGTACTTGGTAAAACAAAAGTTACGCACGTTATATACAACTCTATAGAATAACTTGCGAAGTTAGTATAAACACTCTCTTGTACAAGAGCCAAGGAGTTGTCCTTTCAAATAAGTAATTTAAAATAATTTACTAAATACACAGCAATCCAAAAGTGTTGACGTTACTTCAGTCTTAGTATTCCATTAAAAACGAAAATTTGTCAGTCGTTTAAAAATGGTGATAACTGTAGTATGGCCTAATATGTTCGTTTAAATGCTTTGAAGTATTGTAAAGAATAGTATCAATGCATTAAACCAATTTCAATATAAGCCGATAGCGTTCATTTGAATGTTTACAAATGGGGTGGGAAGCGCAAGGAATAAGTTTACATCTAAAAAAAAAGGGAGTGCGGGCAGAAAAGTTAAGGAACAGCTGCGAATTCAAGCATAAATAAGATTGTAAAATATCCAGGTTGGATTAAGATTTAACATGTCCATCTCGGACAAATGATCACGGATCAAGTTTGACCATCCATCACTAAGATCAGGATCGTCCTTAGAAGAAATATTTATGTTTATTATATAATACTCTTCGTTTAAGTTTCGTACCGCATCGAATTATATACTGAAATATTACTCTAAATGATATATAATCTGTATCTGAGCACTGAGCTAAGCATCTGATTAAAATAATTTGCTGGAAATTTTTACCTCTATCAGATTTCAGTTACATACACACATATGAAGTATAAATAATGCGCGCATGCAGCCTTAATTGCTTTAATGTCGTCAATTATTCTATTATTTACTTAAGACAAACGGTTCTAAACCGCCAGTGCCCTGAACACCTGTAAATTTGCATAAAGTCGGGTTACTTTGCAATTTCAATCGTTATTGCGTCTGTGTTAATTAGGGAGCTGCGTAGAAATGTGTGAACAATGTCTAAAAAATATGGTGTGGACGAAGAAAATAAAAATAATTTAAAAATAGGAACAAATGTCAACGCTGAAAACGTTCGGGAAAAGTAAAAAAAAAAGTAATTTCACTGCGAATTGATTCCTCTTGTACCAACTATCAAAATTACATACTGTGTCGTTTAACCTCCTATTATGTATACGTACTTGCTCAATCATGTGACCTGCATCGGCCAATGACGGTGCACACAACACGTAGTATCATTAAGATACGTTGGCTTTACAATTATCACAAACAAACGAAAAATGGATTGACGACGAAATAGATAGACTGGGCGGTTTAAAACAAAGTAATGTTTAATGATATTTCTTTGTTAATAAATTAGTATATTTCGTCAAAAAATTGTTGTTTAAAGATTCAATCAATGACTGCGAAACATTCGTCCACGAAGAAATGTTAATAATTGAAATAGTCTAGGTAGGATGTTTATTGTAAGTGCAGTGACATCAATTTTTATACTACAGGATATATTTTAAAAAATAAAACAGTTAAAACTTAATTATAGATAATAAGACAATATGAAACTCATAATTTAATAATTTTAAGTTCAGTAAATATTTCAGGAAAATTTTAATTATCCTATCTGTTACAGACGCTCCTTTTATATAGAAGATATGTGTCTTTACGCATGTGTCAAGGATTAGTCAAAAGCTAAAGAAAGGAAATGAAATGATTGAATGAATCCATATTTTGTTAAATATTTATTATATACATTACCCCTGAGAGTTGGGGCTCTAGTTAGCATGTTTTTTCGCTGGGGCGTTATAATGTCAATGTCCACTGGCTTGAATGGCGAACATACTAATACAAAGTCAATGCTTTCTAAAAAATATATTTTTAAAATTAGTCAAACTAGGCATCAAGTGTTTCAGACATCAGATTAATTCAAGCGCAATCTGTCACTGACATATGGGTGAAGCTGGCATCTGGGAAAAGTGCAAATTCGAAGTTACTTTAGCAATTTTTTACCTGGCTGGAGCTGGCATCACTTATCTCTCAAATCAGGCTGAACACAGGATCTTACACCTCAAACATGAGACTCGATAAAACCCGAGTAACAAATAGAACACTAATTATTTGTGCTTTTATTTAGTTGACTATATGTTCATACCATTACTCCGTGGAATACTTGCAACAGGTAGGGGTCCTTTTTAACTTGTACTAAATACTTGCTAAGGCGCCTATTAGCCTAACCCCGCAGCATTTTCTCCTTACTAACTCCTGATAACTTCTATGGTGTAGCTGCCCTCCCCAGGTGGCATAACAATGTCGAATGAAACCCACCACGGCGCCGCTCTTGGGATGATCAGTGATGAACTCCGTGAACTAATTCTAGCCATCAACTTCGCTGCCATCAGCCCCGCCCTGTCGTTGGTCGGCCTCGGCGGCAATATCATCAACATCATCGTCTTCGTGACGCAGGGCTTCCGGGATACGGTCAACATCAGCCTTCTGGCCCTGGCGGTCAGTGACGCTGGGACGCTGCTGACCGGATTGACCATCGCCGCCCTCAGCAACCCGGTCCTGGTCGGAGCAGACGTCTCCATCGATCCTGGAGAGTTCCAGACCTCCGTGGCCGGCTGGCCCATCGCCTCCTTCAGTAAGATCACCAGCTGGATAACGGCGTACGTCACGTTTGAGAGATGTCTGTGTGTGGTGGCTCCGTTGAGGGTGAAGAGGGTCGTCACCCCCAAGATGGTCGTTCTCGCCATGGTTTCCATCTACGCGGCGATGTTTGCAACCCTCGTACCCGAGTACACGACTTTTTATCTGGATTGGAAATATTTCCCCGACAGAAACAGATCGTTGATCGGCATAGTGCCCACGTCCTGCTGCGAGGCGGCAAGGGGGATAACTTTCAAGATTCACACCTTTAGCCAGCTGGTGTCGTTTCCCTTGATTATTCTGTTCACTGTCGTTCTCGTGGCAAAGTTGCGGCAGAAATCGAAATGGCGCGTGAAAACCACATCCGGGGCAGACGGGGCGTTGAAAAAAATGGACAAAAAGGAGTCCAAGACCATCAGAATGATAACAGCCATAGCGGTCATTCACGTTGTCTGCTACCTGCCGGTCATCGTTGACTTGCTGGTCGCGGTCACTTTTCCAGAGTTTTACATCGTAGGACCATACAAAAACTCGTTCCTTGTGGCGTTCTCTTTCCCCAACGTGTTCGAAGCAACGAATTCGTCTCTGAGCTTTTTCTTGTATTACAAAATGAGTACAAAGCACAGGAGCACTTGTAACACTTTCTTGAAAAAAAATTGATCACTGAATTTTAAAACTTGATTGAAGCCTATAAATGCAAATTGCGGAAACTAAAGTTTTTTTTTAACTTCCAAACCTGTAGCTAGTAAATAAATGAATTAGTAATACAATTTTACATTGAGAAAGGAGCCTACTAAAATAAATAAATCAAAATACAATATCCTACCTAGTTTGTTTTATAAGAACCTATCATCAGTCGGATTCTAAATATCCGACAATGTAAATTGTAACGCTACTACAAAGAACCCATGTAATAATAAACGCCAAATGTGTTTCTTAAAAATATCACAAATACGTATCGTGCTCTGTATTAAAAAAAATGTTAGAAGACATCTTTTTCCCAAGCATTTGTAGTACATAAATATTACTGGCCAGCTTTTTCACTTGTTCCCAATTTTTTCTATTTTCTTCATCTGGAGATGGTGGGTGGGTGAAATTTAGAAGGGGATGGGGGTATCTTAAGATAACATTGCTCAGCAATTTATCTGTATCAAATAAATATAAATCTTTCACCCATAATTCTGTTGTGGAAATATTTACAGTTTCTAAATATAATTTCAGAAGTAAATCCATACTCAAATATTGTTGACCACGTTGAAATGTTTGAAATATATGTTGGGAATACATCAACACTGCATTTACACATTCCCTTCTCTGTGTTAACAAATGTAGCATTGACAACGGATCGCTAGCACAGCGCTGGATGTGTATGTTATTTTAACATCAATTTTATCAAATAGTCACGTTGACTTAACACTGGTTATTATTATTCTTGTTTTCAGATATTTTTATAACAAATTTTTATTAAGAGAATCTTCCATTTCAATTCATGTCCGTTGCTTTTTTTTTTCTTCTTCTGAATCTTCTTGTATCATGTTGTTGCACGTTGATGCGACACCGTGTTTTTTTTTTAATTAAAAAAGATTGTATGTATTGCATCTGTCAGTCTACGAAGGACGATAGATGTATCTTTATTTATTTGCAGCTCTTGGTGTGACTGATGAGACCAATCCTTGAGTGACAGTCTGTTCTGCATGTTACACACACGAATGCAGTGGGGCAGTGTTGCCCGTTCTTCCTCCTTCCTCTTTTTCCAACTGATTCTTCCCCAGTTTGCACCTCTGCTCTTAGTGATCCTTCTTTCACTATTTGCTGCCACGTGGTCCTATCCTCAGCCAGGTTTTCCCAGTTTTGTATGTCAATGTTGGCTACTTTCATGTCTCTCCCGAATATGTCAGTGTATCTGAGACATGGCCGACCAACTGACCTTTTCCCTATTGCCAGCTCGCTGTATAGCACATCTTTGGGTATGCGACCAGTTTGCATTCTCTTGACGTGTCCAAGCCAGCGGAGGCGTCTTTGGCTTAGTATGGCTCGAATGCTGCTCATGCTTGCTTGAGCCAGGACCTCTGTGTTTGGGACTTTTTCTTGCCATTTGATGTCAAGGATGCGGCGCAGGCAACTGAGGTGATAGCTATTGAGCCTTCTTTCATGCCATTTTAAGATTACTTTTTAAGATATTAATATTTTTGTGTTGGGGCCGTCCAAAAAGTACGTCACGCTCTAAGTGAAGGGGAGGGGGGTCCGGCCATATATGATGACACACACTTATTTAAAAAAAAAAATTCTAATATATTTTTCACTTTTTTCAAATCAAAATTGAATAGCTTTAAAAATATTTTTTTTAAATTTTGTGAAACATTTGAATTAGCTTTATGTCGAAATAGCATGAAATGCGCATCTCCTGAGTGTGTTGTTCATAAATCTGAATTGGATGCAGCAGGAATGATATAGAAGGATTAGGAATGGTTTGAAAATCATCAGGACATAAAATGTTGCGGCAATGTAAGAAGTTCATATTTCAACGTTTTACCTTCGAGATTCTTTCCTCCTCTTATCTCAATCAACCAAACAACTGATGGACTTAGAGCTTCAGAAAGTGCAGATGCAGATTCTCATAAATTTCCTTCCTTTTTTGTGACACAAACTCTAAAATTTGATGACATTATGCCCAGATCAACAGGTGTTTTCAAAGTACAACCATGTGATCTTTTTTGTCCATCTTTGCAGACCAGCTTATTTGATCGAATTTGAAAAGTATGTCACTCATATTTTTCCTCACAAACAATGTTAAAGAAACATTGTTTGCGAGGAATCTGCATCTATACTTTCTGAGGCTCTAAGTCAAACACAGAGCTCGGGCTAAGGAGAATGTGCCCATCCAAACTTTTCAAGAACCAACTCAGATAAAACGCATCCGTCTTTTGAGAATCTCTTCTATTATGCAGAAAAATCCATGGCAGTTATTGCCAGAAGAGAAAATAAATTCACATACAGAGGCTGTTGGGTGGCTAGATGAGGACGAGTTGATATGTCGAAAATTATCTTTCCAGGAAACGATGGTAGTGAACTATGGATGAACACTTGACGTAACCATTGTAAGATGATGTCCAGTGAGTATTTTTGAATTAAACATAATTCAAAGGAAGATAATAAACAGATTCAAGACAGCACAAGAGTTGGTTACAAATTTGTCAATCTAGTCTTTTTTTTAAATTTTGTAGCTCTGAACAGACTGAAGCTTCACTTATTTCTCCCACAAGCACACCAAAACGTAAGACATTAAATAAAAGCCTTAAATCTCCGACCTATAAAAAACGATCATAGGATGCGCACTTGCTTTGCTGCACATTAGTTTAAATGCACACTTAATTTGATGCACACTTGCTCTGCTGCACACTTGTTTTTATATGTTCCTTCTATACTTATCATAACAAGATTAAAAGAACTTATAACGGCATGTATTTTTAAAAGGATGAGAACGCCTGCACGAAACTCGATACCAGATAGGAAAACAAACGCGTACTTTCCATATTTAGTTTTGTATTGATCAGCATACTTTTACATCAAATTAATTATAACCTTAAAGCAACCAAATAAAATTGTATTGAAGAAAAAAATACAAACAAACAAAAAAAAAAAAAAAAAAAAAAAAAAAAAATTAAAACAACTGCATAGAAAATTTTAAAAACATTAATTATGTGATAGAAATAGTCATACAGCATAATTGTGAAATATTTTGCTTTTATTCCTTGAGCACTAAATCAACAAGTGACACAATTTTCTGAGTATTTCTAATATAGCGCACAATTATTTGTATAATAAAAAAAATACATTTGAGGCTTTTTAGATGAAGTCTTGAATTGTAATAATTATATTGAAATTATTATGTAATTTCTATATAATTAATGACAAGTGTGATATAGAGTGTCATTTAATCCGATTACTAATGACTTTGAGACGATGTACAGATGCGAAGAAAATATGGAATAAGATAAGACGGCAGACGTGTAGAGGCTACATCCGGGGCTGTAAAGATAAGACGGCGTCACTACTTGTGACCTCTCTGCACGTAGGGCAATGTTTACATCAGTCATCGTCATTACATATTTTATGCTAATGTTTGTGGACACACTCAAACATGTCCTTAACAGAGACAGAAATTTAAAAAAAAAACTGCACTATAGAAAAAAAATCTTTAAAAAATTTAGCAAATTTTGTTGTTTTACTTTCTCAAGTAGATCAATGAACAAACAATAAAGGTAGTGCAGAGAAACGTGTGACTTTTAAAACTGTCCAACTATAATACTCTGTTAATAAGAGCGACCCACAACTTTTAGGATAAGCCATAGAAAGATCTCTCTCAATTGGGCGCTCTACGTATTCGGCTAAACATGCAATGAAGAGTAAAATTTATAGAGGAAAAATATTTTTTACAGAATGCTATTTCATTCAGAGTATCACAGTTTTAAAATGTACCTGAACATGTCTGATGGTATCTGAATGTCATTTAGTATACACTATTTTTGTCAAATTCCTTCATTCCTGAAAAAAAAACAGTTTGAAGACATGGCATAACAAGATTTTATTAAGTTTCCTTCAAATAAATTTAAACTTAAAATTAAGATTAGAAAAACAAAGTATTGCAGCACCTACAATCAGAGGCGTCACTAGGCTTAGTGTCAACCGGGGCGGTAGCTCATGGTATCACCCACTCACGACGTAACCCATTCCTCCGAGTCTTCCAGTGCCAAATAACGGGTACATATTACTACATATAGAATTTTACATTTTGGTAACACCCCATGTGATGGTGTCACCCAGGGCGGCCCGCCCCCACCACACTCCCCTAGTGACGCCACTGCCTACAATTAATATGTCTGTGTACACTGACAGTGTGTAAGCCGAACACTTCTTGTGGTGATGATGCGCGACGATGATCTACTTGGTTGCTGACCTTCATCATGATCTTTTTAAAATTAGTTTGTACTTCCCATGTAAATTTGGGGAACGCTTGAAAATATGAAGCAATTTTTGTTCCTTTATTGAATCCCCCTTTCGCCCACTACAAATAGATATATTATTACTTGCAAACAATAGAAGACACCAAATTTGATATATATATGTATATGTATATTACTTAATACTTAAATATTCAATTGAAATATCGTGATATTGTTAAAACTAATTTTGATAGAGTGCAAACAACTGTTAAGATGCTGATATTGAGGTCTATGTTGTCACGTATTACGAATTGAATTATATCTATTCTAATTTGTATTGGCTTGTCTAGGGGAACGTGACAATAGAAAAAGCCGTTGTGTCACTATCTTAAGTCTGAATTTAACCACAGACTTACAATGAATAACACAAGAAATCGGAAAGTAAAATATTAACTGAATGTTTAATAAAATATAAATCAAATAGTACTTTTAAATGAATCACATTAAGTTACAAGCAAAAATAAACACAAACATCTACTCAATACAGAATTGAGAGGTTGACCAAACCCTTTTACAAAAATGGCATGTAAAAATATTACACTTCAAGAGTTTTAAAAGATAACTACAATTACCAGCAAGGCCTTGAAAAGGAAAAATCTCAACTTACACTATCAATACCACGCAGGGGTCACGCAAAGTCTCCGCTATTCTGTCTCACGGCTGTCTCCGTATGTCTTGTCCGTCCCAACGTTATACGGGCGGTCTTTTTATAGTCCACCGCGCGTCGAGCTCAAGACAACTCTAGTAGTTTCTCGAATACTATTCGAGAACAGGACAAGTGAACAACAAGACAGAGCTAGAACCTTCTCTAAAGAGACGGAACGAGAAAACCTCATATTTTTGACCAGATGAAAACACACAGGTCAAGGACCGGTCACACGGTCTGTGTGGCTTGAACTCGCCGCCGCTCATAAACAAAACTCATTACACAAAAGGGGCAGACAACCTCGGGAATTTTCTACCCGTCTCTCGACCGCAACAGGTCAAGTGAAAACAACAAAAAAAATAGGTAACAATGCCTAGATACGTAACAATGTGGATGAGCTTCCCGCGGGCATGTTAAATGAGTAGTTGTACGCTGAGAAAAGTGGCATCTAAAGAAATACGACAACAGCGGCAAGGAGAGCAACAGAATGAACAACAACGACAACTATAAAAACTGCAACTATAACAACGACAACCACAACAACCACTTACGAAAAATTTCCTCGATCGCAAACGTGTTGCTGATCGACGTCGGATACAAGGGATCGGGCCGGTAGAACGGCGCGTGACGGAGCCGGAATGTGGCCCCGGCGAACCGGACGATATGGTACAGCGCTATCCAGACCCTGTAGGTGTGATTGCTGACCTTGGCACAGTCGCACATTGGCAGGGGCGTGCCGTGAATGACGCTGCTCCAAGGCGGCATGCAGTTGAGTAAATTTATACCACAAACCTGAAACGTGAGATTTATTTTTTATTTTTTACATTATCAGTACGGGTTTAAGTAATTTATTATTATAAGAATTTGTAAAGAACTAATTATTCTTCCAAATAATCGATTTCTGATCTATTTAAAAGACATGAAATCGTGACATTTGAACATTGATGTAACATTTCAAGAGTGAGAAAGATGACGTTTAAATTTAATGGAGGTAACAAAAATGAATATCTTTGACAGATTATTTTGATTTCTAACAATAATTTCTTATTTAAGTATAGCGAGAAATTGTCAGCTTTATTATGAGCATATCATAGATGGGTCGTTTGAACGCATGCGCACTAAAACGTGTAATAATAGTGTTAGTATTAGTGAGAAACCATGTGAAAGTTTCTTTCAGTTTCCAACTACGATTGACAAATACTATTTGAAATTTGATCGAAATAACCAATCTATAGATGTAGTTGTAAGTTAACTGAACTTAAAAAGGATTTATCAGTAAACTGCCGCACTGGAAAATCTTAAAATTTTAAGCTGACTACTTATTATTACATGCCTTAACAAAGTCTGGGGTTGTCAAATAGAGTGATTTTTATGTTTTGAAATTTTAAAAATATTGTTAGTCCGAAAATTGAATTTCATCGTGGCCCAATGATTCCTCTGGTGGATATGACGTAAAAGAAGCTTTTTCCTTTCACCTCACTTACGTTATTTTAAGTCACGTTGCATAAAAAATTTCGAGTCACGTTTCATAGTCTATTTAATGTCACGTGTCGTACGATATTTCATGTCATGTTTCGTTTACTTTTCATGCCACTTGTCAAGTGCTTTTTCATGTAACGTTTCATATGCTGTTGTTTTTTTTTGTTTTTTAAAAAACACTCTTATATGAAATTTACCGTCTTGTCGTGGTCCGTCGGGAGAAAAAACAGAAATAAAAAATTACACACTTCCCGAGATAATATCGAACTGAAATTTCGCTCGTAGACTCGTGTCACCTACAAATGCATTGTATCAAAATTTTAGATCATCGAATCTACCGTAATAAAATTAATGCACTTATAGCTTATCTCCATGAAACTCAATGTCGACGTCTGCTATTGAGTTTACCTCCACGTGTTTGCTGGATTTCTGTCCAGCCAGCGGTGACCACCCCATCCCCCTCTCCCCCGTTTTACAGCAAGGGGAATTCAGTCACGTTCAGTCTGTAAATGTTTGTCACGCGGTGCATATTATTTTTTAGTATAATCAATACTTTTTAGTTTTGTCTTATATAAAAAGGATTTATGGTCAAAAACGATGTTTTTACAAGTTGTTTAATGTCATGTCACAATTCAAACACTATTTGAAGACCCTTTTCTGTCACTTCAGAACATATCACGTGTCATATGTCATAGCACGTGACATGTTGTAAGTTACTCACACAGAGCCATCTTTTCTGAATACTGTTTACTCGAAAGCCGTCCCAGCAGACCGGGTCGACAATGTTGTCCAAAGACGCAACGTGCACCAGGCCCGTAATGTTTACCCACGAATTTAGTTTTAAGCAGCCAGAGCATCCCCGGGGGTGGATGCCTGTTATCCGCAGGGTCATGCCGTGGCCTACAGAGGGAAGGAGACGAAGCGGTCAAGTAGTGTCATGTAAGGATGTTTCGATGCAGATCTACGCAGTTTGAATTCAATCAGAGTTTAAAATTGTCCTATTATCAATGTTTTTTTACTGTATGGAGGGGTGAAGTGGTGAGGCGTGTTAAAAAGAGCAAGTACCAGGTGTCGGAGGCTTTTGTCTTCCATTGCATTTTAAAATACTACGGCTATCAGCTATAAAATGGATTCGCTATTTAAAAAAAAATTAAATTAATAATAATTTCAGACACTAACAATGAGTTCTTATTTGCTGTTATATTAACATTACTATTTATTATGTCTTTTCATCGCGTTAATTCCACTCAAATATGTATATGTGTGTCGTAAATCGTGTTACATAAATTAAATCCACTTCCTGCTCCAGGGCCGTACTAAGGGATTTGCGGCCCTAGGCGAAATGAATTTGGTGGCCCTAAATGTAATAGAAATTTTTAAAAAAATAACTGTGCAAAGATTCTTGTGTGAGGCCCCCCACTAATGATGAGAATAATCGGAGGCCATAACCGGCTGCCAAGTTTGCCTATGCCTATGCCTAAAGCCTGCTCATTAATAGATAAAACTCGGCACCCATATTCATCGTCAATGGCAATGCACCCTTAAGGGAATTTAAAAATTACAATTTTTAAAATTGATAATCTTGCTTTATTTGAGATTGATAAGCATGCTTATAATTTTGACAGACCCCATAATCTTTTCCTGACAAGTATGTCTTCGACATTTTTCAATGGTAATAAAGACTTTGCCTACTATTTAAAGAATAACTGTGTTTCAAGTTCAATTAATTAACGTTATTATTTTTAAAAAAATAAATAACTGATATGGATATTTAAATGACGTATAAAGTTACATTCAGTGGAATGATTTAATCTTTCCCAACAATTTTTTGTAAAAATAAAAACAATTGCTACAAATATTATAGTTGTTACAGTATATTTGCACTAGGAATAAAAAAAGATTTTTAAAAGATTTTAAAAGTCATTGATTTTATTTCAGAAAATCCGTTATTATTATTATTATTATTACTAGATTGTGCCGGGGCGCCGTGGCGCCTGAGGCGCCCCCTTTTTTAAGGGCGCCTACGGCGCCAACCTTTTTCAAAAAGCCCAACTAACTTATCCTTTTTTGATAAATACGAAATATTTAACTTTCTGAAATGTAAGCAAAGTATTTAATAATAGGGGTTGTATTTTGCGCACCGATGCATACCAAACAATGACGTCATCATGTTAAATATTTTTACAGCGCTCATCAACACACGATTTTTCAACTAAACCAACTGCTGTAGACTGTCGTACATCACTCCTCAGCGTTACAGATCCAGTCACTTGGACTATTATTTTATTTATTATTATTATTATATATATATACATAAAAATTCTTTAATGTTTCTGAATACTGGATATCCTTAATTTTTTTTCACAATGCCCAAAAAGTTCTTTATTAAAATTATGTAAGTATTGAGACATTTTTATAACAATTCTGGGGTAAAAATACACTTTAAGGCTAATAACTCTACTGAAATCACAAATGCCTTATGAAAAGAAATGTATCTCAAATTTTTTAAATAACGTTTTTAAATTATTATTTTATTTAATTTATTTTCTTTGTTTTTTACGACCATATCTAGCTATTTTATAGACAATTTTTAAAAACTAGATAACTTGAAAACAAGACAAGTGGAATTGCTGTGGTTAAATAAAATCGAAGCAACGTACCCTGTGCTTGCAAAAGTCCACATACTACAAATTTAAACGAATTGAAATTATTTTCCGCTTGATATTAAACCGAATACTGTCAGATTTAAAGTTGAGCATAAGGTGAAGAAATCTTTGATAAATATATTTATATAGTTCTATAGTTTTAAAAAGTCTATTGGCACGGAAAAGTAGCCTACTTGCCTGGGGACGATTGAGAGAGCATCAATAGGACACAAACGACAAATTCATAGCGCATTTCTGACAAAGGATGTTGTATACATCACTTGGATCACGAAATTAAATTAAAGCATTTCTCATACCGATGTAAAAGCATGTTCTGTTTTACAAAATCATATTTTCTTCTCGGGAACAATAATAATGTCTTAAAAAACCGGAAGCATAGCGCTCTGTTTTAAATGTGAAAAGGCAAGGTAAAGCTAATGACGTCATATGGTTGTATTTCGGCGAACATCAGTACAAATAAATAATTTCAGTTGATTCGGGTGTCGCAAGTGAGTTTATTTCAGCTCAAATAAAATTAATTAATTTAAAAAAAATAGTTTCGCAGTTTAATAAAATATGAGTATGTAAGGCTTTTAAAAGAATTTTTTTGTAAAGGTTTCATACAGGCACACGCATGAGAAATAATTTACTATTTTATGGCCCCCTAAGGTCGCAGGATCTTGGTGTTTCCTCATTCACCTACATAGTCGCCTCTGTGTTTACACACCAGATATTCAGATTTCATAGAGACCAGTTTTTCTTTATCAAAATATTTCCAATGTACCAGATAGTCCATTTCAAAACCAGGGCATAGTTACGGCTGATATTTAAAATATTTTCGTTATACTGTTAATGAAACGACTGTTAAGAATAACTTGGCATGTCCCGTGTTAGCCAAACTAACGACAATCTTACTTTTTTTTACCCCCACCCCCAAATATGCGCTAAATGACATTCTCGAAATTACCACCAGCATATAAGTTGGTTCACATTATGTGCTCTTGTGTTGTAGAAATTAAAATGTTGATTAAATTTTACAGACATTTAAAAAAAAAAAAAAAAAAAAGTGCGGTTCACGGGCGTAAAATAATAAACGAGGTCAAATTAATTTACCAGTAAAATCAGAAATATCTTTGTAAGAAAATTATGAACACAGTAAAATCAGATTTGTTTATATATTTAATTATGGTCTATTGCATTAAGTTTTCTTTTTCGTTTTTTTTTTGTCGTCCATAAAGTACGTCACGCTCCAGAGGGGGGTGGTGTGTAAGAAAGTGTGACAGTTTGTGTCAGGGGGAGTGGAATGCCCGGGTATGTGTGACATCACGGTGTTTTATGTTGAATTTTTATTATTTTGTTAATAAAAATATATTTTTGTACGAAAGTGTGACGTAATTTAAAGGGGGGGGGTCCGAGATTTGTGACAAGGGGGAGGGGGAAGTTTAAAATGGTAAAAAATGGCTTGACGTACTTTATGGACGGTCCATTTTTTAATAAAAATTAATTCATGATGTGCTACTTATGTATTTACAATGCGAAATAGATTGCAACATTACCTTTACAATAAATTTTTTAAAAAAAAAGTTCATTAAATGTTGTTTTTTTTAACTTTAGATATGGCACTTATTTCTCCATTGTAAATAAATTCTTGCATTAATCTATATAAAACGAAATGTTCATGGTTCAAGAATGAAAATGAAAAGTCTGAAGTATTTAATGAACAATGGGAGACAATTTTTTTAAAATGGAACTGGACCAAAAAGTAAATTATATGTAGTTATTTCCCTTAGAAAGAAAGCTTGACCAAAAAAAAATTAAGTCAATTTTCGCATCACCAATTTTGTTTGTAACCTCATCCTCCTATATAAGTATTTTAAGTTACATCATAAAATCTAGTTCTTTTTGTTTATGAGTGTACAAAGATCACCTACTCTGGTAAGATATAAAAAATCAACTCATACCACATCTTCAACGCGCTCTTTGTGCGTTTGATTTTGAAGAATGGAGGATATTATAGATATTTTAAATATTTTGTTTTTCTAGTCCACACCTCCCACCCATTTTCCCGCACGGTGTCAAGTAAAACAAAACTCACCGGCAAAATCTTCTCAACCAGGGTATAATTTTATTCTCTGGAAAGTTTCCAAAATGAGAAATCTGTTAATCATTTTATTTATTTATTATTTAAATGTTGTCTGTATGTGTGTGATATAACAAAAACGGGCTGGTGGAATTTTTAAAACTTAATAAAATATAATGTAACTAGGTACGACCAGCGGCGTTACACACGCCGAAGTCTTGCTTATAAATAGTGCAAAGAATGGATACAGACTGCATCATGAAGAAATCAGAACAATGCGAGTGAACGTCGGGGGGGGGGGGGG
>MUZC01000644.1:3856-49933 GCA_002072015.1 Radix auricularia | reverse complement strand
AGGTGGGCCCTGGGCAGAGAAATAGTGTTGGGCCCCTGGGCAAAGAAGGAGTTCCCCCTACAGGAATAAAAACTAAATATATATATATATATATATATATAAACATATTTCCATGGCCCTTATGCTCGTGAGCCCCCGGTCAAATACCCAACGAACCTATGCGTTAAGACGTCACTGTGGCCATGGACAGGTTGAAAACTGATCACTGTTGGTTCAGTTCTAACCGTGTGATGGAAGTTGAAATTGTTACAAGAGGAATAGAAGAAATTATATTATTTCTACAGTAGAAGACTCTTATCGTAAATGTAATTTTTTTTAGAAACTCAATCGAGATGATGTTATCCCACGTTTGTCGCCTTCAGAGTGGACAATGGTCAGCAGCCGATCATGATTTACCAGACGGGACGCTCAGTGAGACAGCGTTCTCTCCCATCACCTTCCGACAATTAACCCTCCGATGGCAAAGGGAGATTATCACAATATGTACACCTCGGTCGGCTTTGATCTCTTGGGCCCGGGTATCAAGGGATCAGGGGGGTGACAACTAACACCAATAGTTATCTGAGGGAAGTAACTGATTCCTTCAGATCGGGGTGGAGATAGAGGAGGTAATCCTAATGGCAATCGGTAAAGATGTTTGTAGTGGAGGAACATCATGATCACAGTTTTAACTCGTCGTTGTCTAAAGACGCACACATAAAAAAGTGTCTCTTGGCTTGATAAGAAGAGGTAGCTGGGTAGGGGTTCGGGGGGTGGGGCTTACTAATGGATTGTGGGATCCTCTTGATGTAGGTTTGTGGCGAGCCGAAAAGTTGCCGTTGTGGCCCCGGGGGCGTTGGTCCAGCAGAGCAAATTTCCGGTAGCCTAGGTCAACAAGCAGGATCGAAGTTTTCGTGTAGTGACAGTGATGCAGGTTACCGTTGCGCTGGAGGTGACGGCAGCTAGAAACATACACCGTTCAAAATGTGTCTGTGTGTGTACCTACATGGGCCACATTCTAGTAGTAGCTGTTGGTAGAGAACCAGGGTAAATAGTAAATCACATTCATTCTTGACCCAATGTTGTTCAAAAGTTTGTGGCGTGGTCATGGGGTTTAAGTACGTTCCCGGCAGTCACAGCTGACATAAGCAGTGGCGTAGATAGGAAATTGTAAGGGTAAGGGGGCCCTGGTGGCTTAAACTTTTTGGGGTTCTACGGTCCCACATTTAAGGCAGTAGCGCCATATTTAATGTAAAAAAAGCAATTTCCAATACTAATTTTGGGGCCCACCTCAAGCGGGGGCCCAGAGGGAGTTTCGAATTTATCCCCCCTCCCAAAGCTACGCCACTGGAAATAAGCTTGACTAAGATGCCGTGGCAGTGGAATAAGTGCGCTAGATTTCAGCGTCACATGCCAGTAAAAATAAAGGCATTAAATTCCAACGTGGAAATACATCACAAAAATGATAATCTCTTAGATAGATAAAGATATTAAAATAACTTTTCTGGTTCTTTATTGAATTTATTGGTCGTATGAAATTCGGGCGTTGAATTGGGCGGGGCGTACAAGAAAAACCAAAACACTATCAACAATCAAAACTTTTTTTTTTTCAAATGCAAGATCAGACATAAATTGCGAATAAGCGTAGGATGTAATAATCTTCTGCGTAGGACAAACGTTTGTAATGTATAAGAAAAGTGCCACTTACTAACGTATTGAAGAAAACAAAACAATAAATAATATGAATCTTGAAAATAAAATTAAAGTAAAATGATAGGATTTTTACATTCTTCTGTCCTCAACGTATTTTTTTTTTTTTTTGCAATTTATCGCCTGAATCAGTTTTCCATTCATATTGGTCCAGTGAATATTTCCCAAATGCCATTGGCAATGGCCTTCAGGTCTATCACATTCACGTACTCTGTTTTTTTATTTAGTCTTTCTTCATTTATTTTTTCCTCTGTGGATTCCATTTAGAAATTTTCTGGTGGTTCTATCTGACGTTTTACAAACAACCTTTCCCTTTGAAGTCATCAGCAATGGTAATTCCTTGGTGTTAAAAAGTTTTTTTATTAGTGATGTTCTTATATGTTACAGACGCTCCTTCTGTACAGACCTTTCTGACTCCGGTTGAGTTTCCTTGGATCAATCGAAAATTGCACAGCAGGTACTTGACTTAAAAAAAATTAAGGAGGCAATGCCTGCTTCCATTTTTATGTATTATTTATTTATTGTTATTTTAATTACTTTTTTCGGGGGGGGGGGGGACAACATAAGCAAAAATACTTGAAATCCACTGTAATAATGATTCGTGAAGGTCGACAATTTCAATAAATGTAAAATAGTTCGCATCGCCAAGCACCACCACCAATGTTCCCTCTAAAGTTCGTTGATCCATACTCAGAGTAAAAAAGCAACAAGAAGAGATCTTTTGTGCATTTTCAATAATTAAAAATTTACTGCGAGGTAACTCTAAACTGCTGCGCGGCATCGGCTACATATCTACGTGGCCACGCAGCTTTTGACCATAATCCAACCCAACCCCTACCCGACCCCGCCTTAAACCATTTCAATGGATAGAAAGGAATTAAATCTTAAACCTAAAGAACTAGCACCAGGGGCGTTAACTCACACTCCGAAGGAAGAACATTTTATTTCCTTTAAATCTTTCTTTAGTCTTGCCCAGAGTTTCAGCTAGGGATGCAAGCTGTGGTTGTAGACTATTTTGACTCTTTTTAAACCTTGATGCCAACTTGTGTTTATACGTTACTCCTTACAATCTACGCTATTCATTTTTTAAACATATTTCTCCTAGTATCTCCCTAAAGATTATTTCAATATAAACACACAACGATTGGAAGATAAAGTCCATAGACAAGATGATACGTAGAGAAATTTATTTGTTCATAACCTACAATATATTACTTCAGTTTCTATTTATTTATTTGAATGGAGATTAAATTCATTAATAAATATATATATATATATATATANTTTCGGTTCATGTTATAGGATCCAGTTTTTTCTTTAATATTTACGTGGGCATGCATGACATATTTATGAAAACAACGTAATAAAAAAATTAAAGTTTCAAGACATTTTTTTATAATAAGAACGAAAAACGGTCTGTTGCCATTTAATTTATTACGTTGTTGTCATAAATATGTCAGGGAAGAAATATACATGTATTAACTTTTCTTTTTATTAAAAAAAAAAAAAGAAAGCTCTTTATATCAGTAATATTATTGGAAATCCTCGGGCCATCCGCGAAGTAATTCCTGGGTACCCATTCGACAGTACCGCTTTGAAATAGAAAACATATTCAGAGGAAACTTCACCAATATTCAATCTCGTGTTCAGCACCACGCACTTGTTCACATTAAGTTTTTCCACTAAAGGACCAATTAAGTGCGTTCATCGTAACAACTTCTAGGGAAATCTCTGAATGATCTCTCGGGACAATGAACTTGATTCCCAGCAGCATCTTACAATGTTCCCAAACAAATATAAATGAAAAGAAAATCAACCCTTGGCTACTTTTTCCGATTGTGATATTTTTAAGTCGATATGACGTCATAGACCGGGTCCTAACCTGAGAATTTTTATCGCACCCTACCTCTCCCGATGGGGTCCTCCCGGGATCAAGAAAGTGACTCCATCCTCCTCCCCTCTATGACAATACGTCGTCTGGACCATTTGAAGACTTCCCCCGCTCTCCCCTTCCCGCCCAACCCTCTCTCTCTGTGTCCCCCGCGGCATCAAACAAGTCGACTGGTGACCGCTGTTTTTGCCGTTATTAGCTTCATTGCGCTCCCTGAGGTTGACCTTAACTGTGACGAATTAATCCCCGCAATAACCCGTTAATATCGAACATTGTCAGGGTTTCCGTGTTTATCTTATTGAGAGAGTACATCAAAGCCGGTGGTAATCGTCGTGAATTTAGTACCGATTTAGAGCAGATTTATCCGCTGTTAATCAAGTGAATACTATTTTCCCCCAGTGGCCTCAAAATTGTGAAGATGATGAAGGTAGAAATTATGTTTTTGTATGAAATAAATATTATTATTGGACGTGCTGAGATCCGCTTAAATTTGTGTGAATGTGTGTGTGTGTATGTTTTAAACCATTTTTCTGAAAAGCTTTTTTATGTGGTTAGCTCAAGTATTTTGACACATTCCGTGTCAGTGTGTGAACGGTGCACCCCCACTTTGAACCATGTCTTGTCTCTGTCATCCCGTTTAAACAAAAATGAGGTTTATTCCACTTCATGTGATTAGACCCAAATGCGCTTGACGCAATAATGTTTTGGTTAACTGACCTTGTGGCTTGTGGAAATTTATATAGTAATTTTGTTGAGTTTGTTAGTTGTTATTATTTTTAACTCCATTGTTTATTTTAAAAAACATGTGAGCTAATGCTTTGAAATAATTGAATTCTTATGATTTTTTAAAATCAACCATAAAATTATTTCATGAAAAATTTCATAAAATTAATTCTATTTTCCCCAGCGAAACTTATGACTAGGGGAGGCAAACATTTAGCAATACTCGCATACGCGAAGTCGCTTCATGCATCCGAGAATGCCCCACCACCACTTAACATACACATATAGAAAATATTGTCACCTAAGTTAGTGGAGGTCAGGGTGGGTGATGGTGGCTAGAAATTACGAGCTAAATTTTGAAGGTTGGAATGGGTTAAGTTCCTAATACTAGCGATACTGAATTAAGTACCCAATCAAGAAATGCCTTTGTAGTGGGTACCAGAGTCAGTTATAAAATGGATAGCACTCTAGTGGATCCTGCCCCAGCATTGCACACCAAGATACACGCACATTTTATCCTACTCCCTCAAACATTTTTCCACTTGACTCCGTACGCGCCGTGTGCAAGCCATATAAAGAATTAAAAAAACAAAAAAACTTTCATGACGTCAGTACACGTAGATAGCCTCCTTAAATGTCACGACTACCAGTCAATACTAAAATGAAATCATCATCATTATCCGCCTCTGTCCATTCTAAACAATGTCAATAGTGAAGATAACCATTGTTGGATTCTAGTATCGACATGTGAAATTATGACGAAAGACAGTTGTCTTACTGTATTTTCGATTCCCAACGTTATTGCGTGGTCCCTTCTATGAGAGGATTTTTATTAACATTGGTCATTGGTCCAAGTCAGGGGTCTCCAAACTACGGCCCGCGGGCAAGATTCGGCCCGCGAGGCCCTCGCATCCGGCCCCGGAGACCTTTTAATCTCCAAAAAGAGACTACTTTTACCAGTAGTTTACCACAAAATTGTATGTAGTCGGCCCCCAAACTGCTGTTTGACAGTTAATGCGGCCCTCCGGCTGAAAAGTTTGGAGACCCCTGTTCTAAGTGAATGGACAACCACCAGTGTGGATGGTCACAGAGAGGTATCCGCCGGATCGCTTTCTTTTAAAAGAAATTGCCTTAGTTTATGAAATAGTCTCTCCAAGTCCATGAAATAATTTTAATTTTTTTTTAACACATGTAGATCTAAAGACTTGTTATCAGTGTAAGTTGACTATTCTAGCCTAGACTATTGAAAAATATTTGCGCTATAAAAGAATCCATCATCCCCCTCATTTAAAAAAAAAAGTAAATATACACAAGAATAATAAACGGAAACATCGGTCAACAAATATTAACTTACAAAATCACTTATTTCTTATGTACCAAACATCATAATTGTATCACTATACAATGTACCAGGGCGCACGTAAAACCCCCTTTTCAAAATTGATTTTCTCCAATGACTACTTGGTCGTCTGACCCAAATCCAGTTGCCGCCAATTCAGCCGCGTGGTCACCCCTCAGACAACTGACCACATTAGCACCAAATGCCGGAGCAATCCTTTCAAGTCAATAGCTTGCTTCAAAAACCTGTTTATGGTGTTCGTGAGAAACTTCTTTTCACCTACTTGTCCGACTAGAGTTAAACTCTGCAACCAGTTACTTGGCATGATCCGATTCATTGCACTCTCAAATTGAGTAGTTTATTTACTGCATGTCTGACTAGAGTTTGTCTCTGCGATAGTTTTAGTGGTTGATATGTCTTGTTGCACTCTCAAATTGAGTAGATTATTTACTGCATGCCTGACTAGAGTTAAGCTCTGCGATAGTTAAAGTGGCTGATACGTCTTGTTGCACTCTCAAACTCAGCAGATTATTTACTGCATATCGGACACTCTTATAGTTACACGGACTAATATGACGCATCGTACTCTCAAAACTTTGGCTTGTATCATCTCGACTTAGGGAAGCAGAAAAGCAAGACAACGTGGTAATATAAGATTGAGTCTGCTAAAAGAATTGGAATTAAGACGCTTATTGAACAAGGCATAGGAGGAAATCTGAAAAGTATAAGAAAGAAAAGGGTGAAAAAAATCACAAAACAACGAACGCATCGGTATGAGCGTTCTTCAGCAAAACAAGAGTAACACCATTACTAAAATAATAATAATAATAGGCCTAATAATAATAATAATAATAATAATAATAATAATAATAATAATAAATTGATAATTTATATAGCGCTATATCCCAGCAATGAGCCGGGCTCACGGCGCTTTACATGGAGATAATAACATGCATATATAAATGAAATAAACATTCATATCATAATAACCACATAAATGACAATACGTTTTACACCAGCTACGTTAATCATTGAAAATAAATTTTAATAATTTTATAAAAGTGTATCAGTAATATCCAAAAGAACGGTGGGCGATCAGTGAAGGGTGGGTGGGTGATTGAGAAAACTAATTTAAACCAAAAAGATCGCCAATCAATAGAAAAAAATGTATTATTACTCTTTAAACAAATATTCATTCTCTTGTTTGCATGTTCTTTGAGATTAATACATTATAGCTCTAATACTGCGCTCTGGTCGAGTCTAGTCATTTTAACCTGTTGAACGTATTCATTAAAAATGGTAGATATACACATAGGACCTATGTTAAAATAAGCTTGAAAGGCGACGCATTTTTTGTTTGTTCTAGCCCTACGGGCCTAATGCCGACTGTGATGGCAAGAAAGCAGCAATTATTCTTTAAGTTCATAAAATCATATACAATTTTTTAAATGGCTTTGTATTGCTACTATGTACTTGTAGCAAACTTAAAAGTCTTTGTGCTTGTGTGTAAATACGCAACAAATGAAACAAGAATGTAATTTTTAAAAATATGAGTAAATAAATATATTAATAATTTAATAATAAAAAGTGATGGTCTGATGGGGAAAACCACAGAAAAACAACATTAACATAACTTATTTATTTAAATGAATATTATTTTCCAATAAACGTATTCATATTTATTTTAAAAAAATAAACATGTGTTTATCCAATTCCAAAGGAATTGAATTGGCAAAGATATGTTCGTTGAGTAGAAATATTGAAAATTAGAGATTACCGGATTTCGGCTCCGGCTCCGTCAAATAAAAAAATCCGGCAATTTTTAAAAAATCCGGCTCCGGCAGAATTTTACATCATAAATCCGGCCAAATCCGACCCCCGGTTTCGCGATAAAATATATTTTATTGTAATTATAACTCCGGCTCCGGAAAATCCGGAATCAATCAAATTTTACAAACTTGGCTCCGGCTGAATTTCACTCCTAAATCCGTCCGAATACAGCTCCAGCTAGTTTTAAAAAATTTGAATTCGGTACACCCGTAGAGCCGTGCCGTAGAGGAAATGCACAACAAACCGTATTGTAATGCACGCCAATTGGTGTGTACATTATCATTTTCAAACTCAGTGACAAGCGAGATTCAAATTGAAAGCGGAAGTTTGTTATCAACTAAATTAAAAGTATATTATCAGAGATATACACAAGCGCCGCTGGTGTAGTGGTATCATGCAAGATTCCCATTCTTGCGACCCGGGTTCGATTCCCGGGCGGCGCATATTTTTTTGTCCCTTTTACATATTTTAATATTTTCATTGATGGATGTTTTTAAAAAAAATTGTTTGTTGAATTATTTTCTTTATTAGCTGTTTAGGAATTCATAAAATTCTCTTCATCATAAAAAACAACCCAATCTTATTATATCTGTTATATGGCATCTCATGGTATCCTGGAACATCATATGTTCTGGAATGGCAGCAAACAAGTTGCGGCTACAAAATAATAAATAAAAATATTTAAAAAGCATGAAATAATAGGCGACTACTTTCTCTTTAGATACATTATTTTTTCTTTTTTTTCTTTTCTGTTTTTATAATCAGTTTGGGGAAGCGATTTTATCCAACGGCAGGATAAGTAGTATTAAAAGCATTACCTAATTATGTTATTCAAGCTTCAACACACTATTATACTGCTAGTTTTAAATCACGTCACATGGGTAACTTGTGTGTGTTGAGTCTCTTCAGTATTGAAACCTTCAAGAATCAAGGTGTTCAAAGGGATATTGAAATGGCTTTCTTTTAGACTTTCCGGATGAACAACGCAATAATGGCCATTGTTCGTTCATTCGGTCAAAGTTACTTTCCCACCGAACTGTAACGTTGTTTCTTTCTTGTAATTGAAGACTATTCAACAATCGGTGGCCGGAGAAGTCACCGGGTCGTGTATGAAACAGCACAAAACCACCTGGATAACAAGCAAAATGTTGGGCCTCACCCAGGTGACAAAACACATTAAAACAACGGCAGAGAGAGCAAACAAGGGCACTGGACGGACAAGAGTGACCACGCGATGGCTCTCGTGCGCGCGCAGTGGCTTCTGCTCGCGTCCGAGCCGAGGCGGTGGGACGAGGGTTTGTGAGTGAGCCTACAAAGGAACTCGTGACAACTTAACGGCCCGTAAACCATGGTTTAGTGCCCCATTTGCCCATGCCGGACGGAGAACACTCGCTCTGTTTGGAGGATGCGCCGGGTACTTCACAAAAACAAAAGTGCCCTGCCGGTGTTTGTTGTTGGGATGGGCACGTGGTCAACGGTAATGTTGGGCTAATTGCGTGCGCACTTTAACGGAATGCGCCACAAATAACCCCATTCATGCCCCGTTCTCTCTCAGCATCTCTCTGAGCTTCTTCAGCGGGCCGTAAATAAATACAAATTAGGACATTTCGCCAACTTTGATCAAAACTTCCGGGCTTTTAAAAGTCCTTTTGTTCACACAAAAAGATTTACTTTAAATTTCATTTTTTCTTAGGTTTCGACCATTTTACATTCACATTATTTATTCAGTTAACGGTACACGATTATGGAGTTTCTCTTGCAATCATCTCAATTGTGTACAAAGTCGATATAAGAAAGATGTCACCTACATACTAGTTGTCCAAGTAAATAATTTTCGCTTAATGTCTAATAAATAGTTAAACTATCAAGTTAATTTCTCAAGGCCAGCATAAAATTTGAATAGTTAAGATCCCTTCGTAATTTGGTAAAGCTACACTACACGACCTGATGCCACATCTTTTGGTCGCAAAAAGTTTTGTTTTAAGTTATTGTTGATAAAACAAACTCCTATAGCCTCGTTCAAACATAAATTCGTCAGAAATAGAAAAAACATTGAACTTAGTTTAAAAGGAAAATAAAACATTAAGTGGGGCTGGACTGCTGATGAAGGCTTTTTGGCGATTCCTCGCTTTTTTTTTCACCCCCTATTTTTCAGGCTTACCCTTACCCTATTCAAAACCCTTTTCTAGAGTTATATAATCTGTTGTGTTTTTTTCCCAGTCTAATAATAGATTTATTTGAATAGATAAACACGGGATTAGTATTCAACATCTTTTATTAATTAGGAATTATATTATTTTTGTTTTGTTATTCTCTCATCGTATTTATGTTGTAGTTCAAATGACATTATTGTTGAAGCATTTACATTCTAGTCAATCATATGTAAAAATAAGGGATATGTGTTCATACCCTGTCACTTTAATGTGTTTTATAATGTAATACAAAGAGGGTGTTCATGACAACGTATTTCCATCGGTGCGTATCATGGCGTATGCCATGCCATTGATGTCATGTGGTTATAATTTCAAATGACGGTCTGGTTTGTGACTTTCATGTTATTAATATAGTAGTATAAAAGGATTTGATTTCTCGAGTTTAACCTCAATATGTCTTTTTTAAAAAATAATTGTTCTTTTTAAAATAAATATTTTAAAAAGACATTATTATGTTTAGATATATTAATAGATCTCCTGACTTCCTTTTTTCATATTATATTTATAAATGGATTTTTTAAAAGGATCGCATATAATTTGTAGTATTTTTTTTTTTACGGCTTTTACTTTTTTTTTTTACCCGACTCCCCATCCCTTTTTCACTAAATTTTGTTGCTGTTTGATCTTTAAACTGTTACTTCAAACAGTCTTATCTTTTGATACATCTGCGTTTACCTCCCTCCCCTTTTCTACCCCGATCTACCACAACCACCCCATCCCAACATTCTCACCCACATAACTGGTCCCTTCCTAACCATGCCCCCCCACAGCACACCACCGCCTCTGATCAACCGATTCTCCGAGTCCTCACAACGAACGATGATCTTCACACCTAGACTCGAACCAAGAAGTCTCACCTAGACACAAACCCAGAAGTCTCTGACCACCGACCAGTGCCGCCACCGGCTGGGATTCCTCACCCCAGTGCCGCCTAGCGGTTCTCTGGTCTGGCAGCCACCGACCAGCCTCTCTGGACCAGAAGCGCTAGTTGGCTGCCAGAAACAACAGGACCGTGTTTCCTTTGATGACGGTACCCGTGACGTAACTTTGGAGGTGGGTAGCGGCAGCGTGGATGGAAGGACACCAGAGCTTTATACAAGATCAAAAAGAGAGTCGGGTGTGAGGGGGGATCTGGAGGTGGGCTGAAAGGGAAGATAATGCAATACACGACATAAGTACTTTGAATTTTTCAAGATCTGAATGTTACTCCACTACAATTGGGTTCCTACAATCTGTTTAGGGGTTCAGCCCCTTACGGGAGGCACGGGAAAAATCTCTTCATTTACTGCACACCCTTGTACAGTTACCGTACAGACGCCTCTGGTTACAATTAAAATGAAACACATTTAGTGATAGGTTCACTGAATCCATCCATCTCTGGCAAATTTATTATATTTATTATTATGTCAATAAATTGACATTTAAATAAGGAAAGTTTAAGTGTACACAAAAATAAAATAAATTTAAAAAATGAATTTTTAAAAAAACTAATTTTTCGTCAGTTAGGCCATTAGATTGAAAATAAGATTTTTAAAGAGTTGTCTTAAATTATTAATTAACATCTTAATCTGGTTCGCTGAACTCAACAAATGATTAAGACTCAATTAATCATTTGCTGAGTTCAGCGAGCCAAATTCAGATGTTTATTAATCTAAGTAGAAATGCTATGCCATGCCATACATTCAGTTACGGGTGTGAGTGAAACAGATGAATTCAATCTGCTACCCCAACCCACGGTCAATGGTTGCGTAGGTTGACATGTTGAGAAGCCTACAAAAGTAGAACTCACATAATAATACTTAAAAAAAAATTGAAAATTAAATAGTACTGTAAAGCTTTTGAGAAGTGTGCCCTTAACTTTATAAATGATGTCTTAACACTCTAGACAACGTTTCATGTGGTATTCAAATGAGATAGACAAACTTGTGCTTCTTGAAGAGCAAGGACTAAGGATAAAAGTTTGAAAATGTCATTACTGGAAGAAGTAAGCATAAAAAGTAATGAGGGATATAACATTTATAAAAGTCACAGTAATAAAAAAGAGACTCGAGAAAATGTTCATTTGTTGCTAAACAAAATTTACATGCCCGGATTGTAAAAAAAAAAAATAAAAAATAATATTTTTATAAATAAGAAATTTCACTGGAAAAAAATGTCAACGAAAGAAAGGAAATTCGAAAACAAAACAAATTTCAACAAATATGTAGGCATGTATAACGAGAAAATTGTTAGGAAAACTGCAGATATTTTTTTAGTGGTTGGGGCGGAAAATTTCTGGTTTCAGTTCTAAGGTTAGGCATCGAAGCTTATAACTTATATACTGTTTGTGAACATAAATTAAGTAAATTAATAGAGAATCAAAAGATAAAGATATTTTAAAAAAATGATTTTGAACTGATTTTAAGACATTGATGACCGGAACACGCTCACAGTTTAGCTACGATCGAGCAACCAATAAAATGTTAATCATTTAATCATTCAGCATAGTAACGATATATCAAAGTAAATTTTGAGGGGGTGTGGGAGCAATTAATCATATTTAATTTGTGAACGTATATTTATATAACTAGTTTTAAGAACATGATAATAATCCTCCCCACCATTTAGAATAGCAAGGTTCTATGTGAATTTTTGGTCGAACCGAGATATTCGCGTTTGAAAATTTGATGTTAGTGGGCCTATAAAGATTTAGAGGCTTGTAATTATGTACTGCCTTCAAAATTGTCTCAAGATACAGCTTTCATATTTTTACCATGATAGATAAATACATGGATCATAAACCAGTGGATATATGTCTTTTTGGTCGCAAATGTTTTCTTTTATCATTTTAAATAAAAAGATGGTTTGAAATGAATTGGAAACTTTGACACAGAGTCTACACTGTAGGCGAACTTTATGTCACACTGCCTCTATACGATTGTCACACTGCCTCTATACCAATAGACTTTATGTCACACTGCCTCTATACCATGTGACTTTATGTCACACTGCCTCTCTACCATGTGACTTTATGTCACACTGCCTCTATACCATGTGACATTATGTCACACTGCCACTAAACCATGTGACTTTATGTCACACTGCCTCTATACCATGGGACTTTATGTCACACTGCCACTAAACCATGTGACTTTATGTCACACTGCCTCTATACCATGTGACTTTATGTCACACTGCCTCTATACAATGTGACTTTATGTCACTCTGCCTCTATACCATGTGACTTTATGGCACACTGCCTCTATACCATGTGACTTTATTTCACTCTGCCTCTATACCATTTGACTTTATGTCACACTGCCTCTAAACCATGTGACTTTATGTCACACTGCATCCATACAATAGGAGATTCGGATGACTTTATGAAGTCTTGCCTATTTAAATCGGGATTTTAACTTTAAACTTAACAATACAAGTGTTAAGTTTGGGGTCTTATTTTTTAAACGTTCAGTGCTGTTCTTCTTTCTAGCATTCCATCCATTGTTTTATACAGTTGATTCTTTTCTGTCCCTCTGATAATCTACTATTTATGATCATCTAATCTTAGAGACTCACTAAATTCTTTTATAAAAATCATTATAATTTCCTTTCTTTTTTTTTTTTCCAAACTAGAAACTCTTCTCAAAATGAAAATATTTTAAAGAGGATGAATAATTCCTTCTATTTTAATTGCGTTAAACTATGCACAATTATTTTAACAGTCAGCTTTTTATTATGGCCAAAAATTTCATCGGCTTACAAATATAACATTTAAATTTAAATCATCTTGGAGGGATTAAATATTGGGGGAAATGAAGTGATTTACTAAAATAGGCTATTTACTTTGTGAATACTGAATAAGTAATTTCCGGTTTGATCATCATTAAATTAAAAAGAGACGATGTCTCGTAAGTCACATTTCATACCCCCCAGGAGCGGCGTTTGAGGGTGGCAACTGGGGCGACTGCCCCAGGCCCCGCGCTTAGGTAGGCCCCACGTTTCGGTCCTGAACATGTCTCGTCCTGGTTAATAGCCTATACATGTAGAACCAAAGAGTGGATGGTAGAACGTATGCTGGAAACGATTGTAAAGAAACGAAAGAGGCACTCTTGTAATCCTTTTTGAAAGTCAAATTCCGTAGCGTAGCTCTAGACGTCTTTGAAAGCATTACACCGGTAGCGGAAAATAGTTCAGATGTACCATTCAGCCATTCCCCGGCACGTCATTTTTCGATAAGAATAAACCGTTGTTTATAGACCACAGAAAATAATGAACTTGTAATAATTTAATAAAAAAGGTGACAGGCGGTATTAAAATTACACAATAATCAAGATATTTCATATTTTTAAATACCATAGCATACTGGTGCTTAGCGATCTTTACTAGTACTCTGGCCCCGCGGGGTCATTGCTGGCACTAGGCCCCGCGCTTACCTAACGCCGCCACTGATACCCCCCATAATGAAACGTGAATCTATCGAGGGTGAGATTGAAAAATATGATTTACTTAATTAAGGCTTAAGCCTGATATTAGGGGAAAGAATGTGACTCAATAATGCTGAAAGTGATTTAAAAATAATTTGAGATATTATTAGTTTGAAATATGTGAGTTGTAGAGGCATACACTGAGAAACGTGATGATAATATCGCTAATGTTGAAAACGGTGACTTTGTCAAACATTAAATGTATATTTAAAATATGTCTAGGGGTTGTAAATAATGAATTTCGATTTGCCGATACAACGATATTAAACTTTTTTTTTCTGCTTTGATGAGTCTGTAAGATCCAGTGTTTATACTACACAGATACATTTTTCACTCACGCCACTCACGGGCAAAATGAATAATTTTTGGTCTGTCAATCAAGGTATACCAGAATAAAATAAGTTCTTTTAAGGGTTACATTTACTTATGTTTTGTAGTAGCCTAAGGGAAGAATATGTGTCGAAGATATAGCAGCAAGTTAAAACTAGCATCACGTGACTCTGTCTATTGTGACAAAGTGTTACCGCCTACGCTACGGGATTTTATCTCCGGGTTTTATATAAAAGTTTTGACGCTCATTGCACGTTGAGTTTAACATAAGGAACAGAATAAAAGAAAAATTGACGTCATTGCCATTGCATGTAGATCTATATTTTTAAAAAGCTCATATGTGAATCGGATATTTTCATAACTTCTGTAAATATGTAGCTTTGCAGATATCTAAAGAATTTGATGCACTTCATCAGCTTTAACTACACGAAAAAGTTCATTGATTGCCCTTTAGGCGGACACCACACAAACACGTTTGACACGCACATTGTGCAGTTGTACGTTAAGACGTGTGCCGATAAGGACGACGTCATTGGATGACATATAATGATGTGTACATTGCATCTCATCGCATAATCTGCGCACATCTCACGTTATGTCGTGTTATTCCAGGTCCACATATAACGACATGTATGTTGCATCTGATCTCACATTCAGCGCGCATCTCACATTATGTCGTGTTATTCCAGGTCCACATATAACGACATGTATGTAGCATCTCATCACATAATCTGCGCGCATCTCACGTTATGTCATGTTATTCCAGGTCCACATATAACGACATGTATGTTGCATCTGATCTCACATTCAGCGCGCATCTCACATTATGTCATGTTATTCCAGGTCCGCATATAACGACATGTATGTAGCATCTCATCACATAATCTGCGCGCATCTCACGTTATGTCATGTTATTCCAGGTCCACATATAACGACATGTATGTAGCATCTCATCACATAATCTGCGCGCTTCTCACGTTATTTCATGTTATTCCAGGTCCACATATAACGACATGTAAGTTGCATCTCATCACATAATCAGCGCGCATCTCACGTTATCTCATGTTATTCCAGGTCCACATATAACGACATGTAAGTTGCATCTCATCACATAATCTGCGCGCATCTCACGTTATGTCATGTTATTCCAAGTCCACATATAACGACATGTAAGTTGCATCTCATCACATAATCAGCGCGCATCTCACGTTATGTCATGTTATTCCAGGTCCACATATAACGACATGTATGGTGCATCTGATCTCACATTCAGCGCGTTATCTCACATTATGTCATGTTATTCCAGGTCCACATATAACGACATGTAAGTTGCATCTCATCGCATAATCTGCGCGCATCTCAGGTTATGTCATGTTATTCCAGGTCCACATATAACGACATGTAAGTTGCATCTCATCGCATAATCTGCGCGCATCTCACGTTATGTCATGTTATTCCAAGTCCACATATAACCACCCCAAACTTCATCAAACTGGGGGTCAGTGTTAAAGACTTTTGTGTGTGTGTCCCATAACCACGTGGTTGTAGGGAGTTCTAATGTTTCAATTAGAAATTTCTTGGGGTTTGGTAGACCTAGCGGCGCCCATCACCTTTACAGGTCAGCGGAGGACTTTTTAGCAACAGTCACCCGGCCCATCAACATGTTTATTGTGGCTTTAACGTGGGCTAGATCCCACACCCCTCAGCTTGTGACTTGTGAGGCGAGTGCACAATTGACCTCGTTTAAGATTGCTAATGTGATCATGGCAAAAAAATATTTAAGCGATGTTATTTAATCTTACGTATAGTCAAAGTAGTGATATGGAATTCAAATAACACTAAGAATTTATTTGATTGGACTCCACTTTTTAAAAACTGTATAATGATACTTCTCAATGAGAATGTAATACTATTATTATCCCATGCCCACACCACACCACCCAATCAATTTTCACTCTCAGGATCATAGGTTCGTGAGCAAAATATATATTTAAAAAGTCATTTTCAAAATTGCACAGCATCCCTTTTGTGTTGTGTATGATTTGACATCCCACAAAAACACAGATATTATCAGAATTTACTGCGCGGTAAATCTCAACTTCTGCGGGGAGTCGTTCAGATATCTGTACTGCCACGCAGACTAAAGGAAAATTGCCCAGAATATATAAATATGAAAATGTTTAATTTTATAATTGATCAAAATATATAACCGTCTTTGCACAGCAATTGTTACCCCTTCCCAACCCAACATACGCCTTTTTATTTTCCTCCACGCACATACGTTCCGCCTGAGGGTTCACCTTTACCGTTTTCCTACATCACGTCCCGAACCCCTACACTAAAGGCCAGAGGGGGAGGAGCCACGCACTGCGACCAATGGGAGGCCCCACGTGACTTACCTCAGCGCCGTCCATCTGAGCCACGTGGGCGGGGTGACCTCGTCATGTAAGATTGAGTGATGTGGGAGCAAGGGCTTGACCCGTGGTCAGCAACCTGAATGGCGATCGCTGCCCTTCCCTGGTCCGCGCTTACACAATGCCCCCCTTCCCTTGTGGTTTTCTGGGCCTTGGGGACGTGTGGGGGGGGGGTGGGGGTAAAGGAAAAAAAAGGAAAGAAAAGAAACTGTGGCGGTGGTCAGAGGATGAAAACCCCAGGATTTGTAGTGACCGTTGGTCAGATGTCTAATTGCCCAGGCGTGAGCGTTAGGCCTGGACATTAGGGAGATATTCGTCTCAAGACGTTTCTGTGCTGTAAATAACTTATAACAATATTCACCATCAGAACTATTTATGTGCTCGTCTTAAGCATTGTCAAGAATTTCCTTCAAAAGTGTTTATAGTGGATTTTGGTACTGGAGTAGAGGACTTTCTATATCGGGAATATCAAGGCCCTGTTCTTTATCCCACCAACAGAGTTACATTAATTAATTTATGTTTGTTACGACGTGAAATCGATGAGTGAGAAGCTTGTGTTTTATATTGCTTTAAATTTAAGTAAAATTCAAACTGTAATTTACTGTAAAACAGTTTCTATAACTCCTCTGATCCCGTAGAACCGATGAGAGTTGCATTTCCTGAACGCTTCGTATCATCACACCAAATAGCACCTTCTTCTGGACTCTTATCTCTGATAATTGTTAAGAGGAATCACTCGAAATTGAAATCGCCGTTAATTTATACAGGATAAAAGCCTGAGCACGTTTCATCCAACTGCCACCCACCAGGAGATTCATAAACCGTTACGAGTAACTGTACCGGCAATTATTGTTCGTCGACTAGTGTGAACGCTAGAGACCAGTGCTGACCGAATGGTTAGGATGTAGTAGCCACTGGACAAACAACTCTACACATTTGATGTGCAATAGTCTGGGGCGGTGACAAGTTCTGAGGTTTAAAGGTCAAAGGTCAGTCTTAATACATAATTTAAATGATCATAAGTTTGAATATTCTTTAAGCCGGTTTGTCTTTCTCTCTCTAATAAACTTGTCTCTTTCTTAATAAGGGTAATCTGGAGATTCCGTACAGTAAGTTGTCAAAATTCAAATTTCAACTTGCAATCGTTTAGAATCCAGTAATGTTTTTTTTTGTTCTCCAGTGAAAGGATCAGTCATTATTAAAAAATCACATTTTCAGCCTCAGGTGCAAAGTTTAAAGATGGGTTAAAATAAATCATTTTTTCATAATTGTTAATTGGAGCTAATAGTCTTATATGAACTTAAGTGTAGAGTATTGTTTAAGGGTAAATTAAGGCCCGGCCTCATCATAGAACCATGTCATAAGAGTTTGTTATTTCTGCTGTTATGTGAGATTTTTTTACACATGAAAACATCATATACTGTTTACTAAACAGCCCTACCACCCTCATCCGAGCGCTTGTAACAGTTTAATAAGGTTCACCGACAAAACAGCCCCGACACATGGGCTTCGACATAACGGCCCCTACAAAACGGCCCAGGACTAATTGATGGACTAATAATAATAGTAAAAAATATAGGCTAATCAAATATTTTATTCGTATTTTTACTCACCGTTTCAGTGTAAGTTTAAGCTCACAAGAAACAATCATGACATCACAATTATGACTTTAATGGTCTTTACTCCATATGGTATCAAGTCACGGTTGTTTGTTGACAAGAAATAATCTAATAACATCACATGACATAATTTTACAATTTTACCACATTTTTTAATGGTGAAAAATTTGACAAAAGCTAAAAACACAAATGTAATTTATTATTTTTTTTTTTTTGTGGGGTGGGGGGGGGAGGTTAAAATGTAAACTATTTAATTTGTCTGAGGCCGTTATGACAGGACCGCTTGACTGGTCACCGTTTAAGTGTACTCCCCCCTCAAACCGGTGGCGCGGCACCTCAAAAAAAGAGATAACAGTATAAGGGATGCCTGGGTTCAAGAAGATCAGATTTCTTTTTGGCGGCTTGGGATTGAACACTGTCGGGAAAACTTTTGAAATTCGAGGTCTATTGAAATTGTAAGTGAAGCCAAACAAAAACCGTTAGAATCTTAAGTGCGATTGATAACCAAGCCGTATCTATTTCTCTCATAGACTAAATGTAAGTCTAAATGTTTTCTCCCTCAATTTCTAATACAAATCACCCCATACTTCCACGGCTTTTCTAGGATTATTACTGTTGCTAAGGAATTTATCGTTGTAGCTTAGAGTCAGGAACGTGTGACCTGTAACAGTTTTACTCCGACAAGGACCGCGAAGAATTTTAGTCTCGCACTTCTCTGTCTCTGCCATTGACAAATTCAAATACCACTGTTACACTGTTCCGTACAAAAAATGAGAATATCAACAAATGGCATCACTGTCCCCCTCATTCTGCACCCCTGGGGTCACAGACATAAAGTGGGTTCAGCTCTATAATAAGTATCAGAATTGTAAAATATAAGGGCGTATTCCGGCATTTAAAAAAAAATAAAAATAAAATGAAATGTTTTAAAATAATCCTTTATTGTGTATATGAGTTGTGGGAAAACATTTGAGGGCGAGGGCTGCGTCAGTGGGTCATGAAACGTCAAAGTTCAGCAACTTAAAAAATCAATTTACGTACGCTCGAGGACAACCATGTCGAATTCAACAAAAATTTATCGAGTTTTCGAAACTAGGTGAACATCGTCTCGTGGGGGGGGGGGGGGGGGGGGGGGGGGGTGGCCGTGGTTTCTCAAATTGACCACACCTGCACAATATTTTACAACGGTGAAGTTACTGCAATTTGTTTCGAAAATGTTCGGAAATGGATACCAATTTTTAACCTTAATCCTAATTCAAAAGATACGGTGACCCGACACCTAGGTGTTAGAGCAGATGGAAGCGGAATATCAGAGATCTTTCTTTAAAAAAAAACAAACAAATTATATTTAAATAAAAATATTAAAAAAAAAAAGCTGTCGAGGTTGCTGTAAGGGGTGTAGCTGGCGTTATACCTGTCACTGTCACGGAGTCTAAGAGGTCGAAAGAAAACTGTAATTATTAAGACAACACACACACCACTAATCCTGAATATGTATGTGTTATTAACTTGAAGCTATAAATAAGTCTTAAGGTTAAGTTTCGTAGCTAGCAGCATTGCCGTATTGGATACTATCGTTAGGATAAAATGACATTTACCATCCTGTTGGCTAAAATACAGCACACTATTTCTATACCAAGCAACTATGAACTAAATTCATGCGTCTCATAGACAGGACGCTAATACAAGTAGTTTGTATTTAAAAGCTACTAAATTCTAGTGACCCTTTTGGAACACCATACACTATTAGATAGTAAATAGTGATCTTTACTTAAAACACTCATCTGTTGAAGAGCCACACAGATGAGCAGGCTTGCTCTGAACACCGCGTCTAAGCAGTGGCGTCGCTAGGGGTGCGGAGGGGGCGGGCCGCCCCGGGTGACACCATCAGGGGGGTGACACCAGACCGTAAAATTCTATATAATCCCGTTATTTGGCACTGGAAAACTCGGAGGATTTCTATGGGTTAAATCATGAGGGGGTGACACCATGAGCTACCGCCCCGGGTGACACCATGAGCTACCGCCCCGGGTGACACCAACCCTAGTGACGCCTCTGCGTCTAAGTATTAATATCTTTAAGTCATCATTATTTAAATCACCAAATAAAACCATTCATCAATCCTTAGAATACCTCACAGCGAAGCTTACTTAGATACCCATATAATCATCCTTACTTCAATCACCATATTATATCGACCCTTCCTTACTTAGAACACCATATTGTCTTGGTATTATCATATAGTCATCCTTATTACTTAGAACACCATAAAGTAATATCACACAGCCATCTTTACACCATACATTCATCCTCATACAACACCTAATACGCATCCTTACTTAGATTAACACATCCGTAATCAGAAGGACAAAACTCGATTCTCTCCCTGTTATACTTTCGAGCATGAACTGAACTGAATTGAATAACTGGTCAAATCCTCCCACTCCGCTTTTTCTGTTATAGAGCCAAGATTTTAAGATGTTTGGACCAGAGGTTCCTGGCCTATAATTTATTATAAATTTTGTTTAAATCATTACTTGAATAATGTGCAGGTGTTCTCAAACTGACTAGTTAAAGGGTTCATCGGGAGTAGAAAAAAAAACCAAATAACAGGTTTAAGATCACTTGGCATAAAGCTTAGATTTATTAGAGTGTAATAGCGCAACATACTTTAAACACCTGAAGGGGTCTGTTTTCAAACTCCGAGAACCACCGAGTTTCTATTTCAAAACTGTTCATTATGAGTTCACGAACGTAGATGACCGCAAGACATAAGGCGTTAACAGTGATCACCCCCACCAACCGTCGTGCCCATGTCCCCCTTGTGACTTGTGTGTTCGTGTGTCCACTGTCACCGCCAACTCAATAACGAGTGTGTGGACACCGTCCGTGGGAAGGACCTACACCAGCAAATACCATCATCGCCGGACATAGTAGGAAATATTCATTCAGTGTGTTGTAGGTAGAAAAAATGTTTGATTCAAAAACTTGTAAATTGTTAAGTCACATTTACTGTTTCTACCGCATAAGAAGACAAGCGGGATCGTCAATGGACTGAGCATTTACATTTGAAATGATACGGAACATGTTGGCAGTGATGGATATTAATATATTTTAATGCACCGTCGCAGTTGTGACTCGTCAACAATCTGTAATGGTTATGGTTAACCTGGTTGGCTGCCTGCCATAACGCTAACAATCCCGGCTAGGTTTTGTAAAACTGTAATAATACTCTCTAGTTTTCGATAACGCCCAGCCAAGTTTTTTTATTAGTTATTTCTTCAATTTGTTTGTCTTTTTTTTTATCTGGCCTTACCTTTTCTTACATTTACGTAATTATTTTATTTATTATTTGAGTTAGATCTAAGTGGTCGGAAAGTCTGTTTGAAAATAACGCTACTAAATGTGGGTATGCATTACTAATGTATGACAAAATTAACGTGATAAATGTCTACCTTAGACAATAGAAATCATTTTTTTAAGGACTTAACTCTGTGTACCAAGTCAGGTAAAACTTTCCTTCTGACGGCTGGTACAAAGAATTTATGCAGCTTGGAAGTTGTTTTCTTGATGAAAATGTATCATGTGTTTGTTGTTATTGCTTTAAATATAAATCGCAAGAAGTATTTGCACTCGCTGTATGAAATTTTACTTGTTCTAAGTTTCAGATTGTGCCGAACGAAGGGGCCAAATTTTCTGTTCAAAGGGAGACCATTCATCATGTATGCCTGTATTTTGATTCCAAGGGAGTTGAGCCTTGTGATCTCTCTCCACCCCAACCCGCTCCACGTGCTGGAAATGACGGCGACGGTGTGGAGCAACTGCCACCTACCCCCGGGCGCCGTTTTCTACCCCGATGAGGGGGAGGTTAGGCTGGATCGACTAGAGACTAGGGTGGTGATCCGCGATGACGATGTGAGTACAAACAAGCATCCAGTATCGTCCAGTTCGTCTGTTTGTTATCCCCATGTCCCTAAATTAGTTTAGATGTCAAGGTATAAGGCCCTTATGGGTAGATCAATATCTTATTTTAAAAACAACTGTTTGCTCGGGATTAGGGAAATAGTAACAACCTGTATAGAAGGAGCACCTCTAATAATGTAACCTCTCGTACTAATGAGAACAATTCTTTCCTATTACCTATTGTCTTTACCTCAATGAGCTATCAACGCATCTAGTTTTATCAAATTTTTTAATTACAAAGAAATTTTTAAAGGCTTAATGTTAAATATATCATGCTTAACAACTATCGATATGCTCAAGACTCCTTGAACTTATATTTATCATTAAATTTTCAAGTATATAACTTTTTTAAAAAAGCTTTATGATATCATATATCAATGTTAAAGCTAGATGATAGAGAAAAAAACAACTCATTTTGCACTCATATTTAGAAACAAATTTAAAAAAAAGTTAAACGTATTCCAACATTAAAATAAGTAAAGTAGACTTAAATGGATTGTTTTCTATGATCAATGTGCAAATAGTGTAAAATGGGAATATACATTTTTTCTCTCCAAATGTTAAGGTTCTGGGGCACGGTGGTCGAGTAAGGTACCGATGGTCAGGGGTTCGAATCAATGTGAAGGCAAGGATTTGTTCCCGGAGCCTAGGGCGTCCCTGCGTCCACCCAGCTCCGAATGGGTACCTAACATTATTTTGGGGTTAAAGGAGGCTGGGTAATGCTTTGAACCCTCATAGTCGTGGTCTGTGAACGCTGCATCACTTGCCAACAGATCATCCTTCATGTTCTGTGGACGCAATTAGCTTCTGTATAGAAGGAGCCAAGACAAATAGTAATACTTCCTAATATAATCCAGTCATAGTCTGCACTCGGCTACTTCCCTTTTCGCTCTTTATTCGTACCTGCGCCAGCACTAACCTTCAGAAACCGGAATTCAACTAAGTGTTCTGCCAGACCACCCATTGAGCCGAGAGCTTTGCCCCCACAAATTCGCAAACATCGCTGCTGGTTGACCACCGTCCCTCGCCCTTCAGTCTGGCACGCGCGCGGGTCATCTGGGATCGCCGCGCTGACGCAACCCCGGTAGCCGAGCGTGATGGTACAAACAGGTCCCGCGCTTTTCCCGCCTTTCTTCCCCCCCTAGCGGACGCGTAACCCTGTGGGTTTAGATCCAATCTGTGTGCACGGTGGCAGCCATAATGGGTCACGTGGTAAAGGGCCAACAACTCCTGCGGTAATTTTCCCATCCCCCGGGTCGTCTCGTCAGCTTTTAGTGTACATTACAAGGGGTAAGGCACTGATCGCGAGTAAGGGCAGCGTTACAAGTAGCCACGTTCGTCGAGCCCCGGGTCCGAGTGGGGAATACATCGCTGGATGTCGTGGCATGTCTTTAATGTTCGTAAGATTCACCGGGTGTAAATACACAGCGGTCACTAGGGAATCAGACAGGAAGGAGATATCAGTACACTCAGTTGTAGCTGTTAGAGTTAGGGCTAAATAAGGGAGCTAAACGGCGACCATCGTGAGTCCTTAAACTTGGTTAGCGTTTACTTTTGGAGCTCGACCGGGCATTAAGATTGTCGACAAAGCCTCGGGCTTCTAAGCTCACATATTTATGCAACTACAAACAACAAAAACTGAGGCGGGTCTGACCACTGTGTCATTTGGCGTAAACTTTTCAATGCAACACTTTGATCAAAAAGTTCAACACAAAGTTACACAGACAATTTTTCTATATTATCTTAACACAGTAACATTTATACGGAAAAAGGGCTGTGAGCATGGGTATAAATCATGAACTGTGAACAAAATTTAAATAAAAGTCATAAATGGGAGTTACAGAAGCTACTACGTGAAAAACAGGTCGAAATGAAACAGACGAATAATTCGACTGTCAGCTCTGCTGTTTGCAGCTGAATGAAGCTATTCTAACAGGCAAATTGTTTTGTTTAGTGTAGGGTTGGTGAATGTTGGAAAGACGGGATGGTTGGAGCTTGGATGTTAATGTCATATCGTAAAAACTGATCGCATCGAATATGATTGCTCAAAAAGGAAAAGAGATAGTGGTTAGTGATACGAAAATCTACCAATAACATTTTTTAAGACATAGGTTTTGTGTTCGGTCACAAATGTTTCAATATAAGGTCTTATAATGTGTATTGAATGTCATGTTTTGAAAATTATTACTGATTATTTCCCTTAATTTTCCAGGTCTTATTTAAAGTTCTTAATGATCCTCAAAAATGTTCATATAAAATAAATAGTCTAAAAATCTGATTTATAATTTATTTATATTTTTAGTAGCCTTTTCAAAACCATTAATTCGTTTGTACACTATGCCCCTCTTTGAAATTTGCCTGCCTTTTGACATCACTTGTCATCTATTACATTTTTTGTGTATGTATGCTCATCGCTAGATCCGCCGCATCTACGGTTGCTATGACACCATTATAAACATCAACGGACAGGAAGTGCGTCACTGCAACTGGGTGCGCTTCGTCAAAATGACCAGCGACCCGGACTCGGCCAACGTCATCAGCTCGAAGGTCAAAGGCCACCCGTTTTACCAGGTCATCCGCTCCATCAAGCCCAACGAAGAGTTGGTCGTCCTCTTTCACGTCAGCCCCGAGAGGTCAGCCTACGACAGCTTGACCCCTTCCGCCCAGCAATCCCCGGGGTTCTATCACCCCTTCGCCGGCGGCCCTCCACAGCTCTCCCCGGGGCTCCTCCACCGACCTTCCCTCCACGATATTCACATGTCCATGCTGTTGCGCCACAGCCAGCAGGCGAGCGCTGAGATTCTGACCTCAACGCCCGTGTCCATGGTGATGTCGAAGGGCGAGCGACAATCTCGGGCGCTGCTGGACGACACCAAAAGGAGATCGCTGCTGATGACGTCGTCTTCCTCCTCATCGTTCACGTCACCAGCGGCGGAGACGCCCCGATGCTCCTACAACAAGCGGGACATACCCCAAGAGTCTAGCTGCTCTTCGCCCATGCTGACGCCGTCGGGGTCGTCAAGGGAGACCAGCGCTAGCGATGAACAACTCGCACCAGCTGTTGCTTCCCTTTCCGCAAAGGAAGGTAAAGGGAAAGACCGTTTTATGGTCGACAGTAGAGATTCACCAACTAGAGACCCACCAACTAGAGATCCGCCAACTAGAGATCTACCATCAAGAGATCCACCATCTATAGATCCGCCATGTACGGAACTGTTAGTCAATGAACTAACACTTTCCACCGACATGCCAAAAAGCACCAGTCCTGATAACGCGAAAAGCTGTCCGATAATCGACGACCCGTCCACAGAAAAAAACGTTACAAGTGAAAACGATGACAGCGGTATGGTCGACGAGTGTCTCATTAAACAAGAAGCAGGAGACGAACACGAGGGACGAGTGGAGTTATCAGAACATGTTGGCATGGATGCCACAACAGGAAGTGATGTCGAAGATGTCAAAATTGACGTGGAAAGGAGTCGATCTGAGTTGGCCGGTAAGCACATACTGTAATAAATGAACATTTTCAGATGTTGTTTTGTTTGTTTCTAAATTTGGACGGTTTTATTCACGACATTTAGTTCTAAATGAAATATTTTAGTTCGCAATTTTTGTGTGGTTTATTTTAAGTAGATTAACCAGATACTTAAAAATTTAAATACTTTAAATGTTTCTTAATGCGAATCACACTTTTTGTCGACTCCACCCAATTTTCGTACAAAAAATTGTATTATACTTTAATTACTTAAGTCTTAATTTTCTTTTCTCTTTTAATATAGATGACACTCCCAAAGTGTCGAGGCTAGGCCCTGGCAAACCGACTCGCCTGTACAAGGAAGAGGCAGTCTCAGAAAACCTCATTTCTAGCAGCACCAATCAGTCTGGGCGTCGCTCAGACAAAGGGGCGCCCCACTCAGATGAGACCTCTCCCCGCGGTGGCACACCAACTCGCAGCAGAGATCCGCCATCTTTCTCGTCACATTCCAAGGGTGACAACCCAACGTCTGACGATACCCCTCCAAAAAAGTCGTATAGAATGACGTCACCGGAAGTGTTTAGGCAGCCCGGGGTTGTGTCCCGCTTTGTGGACTTCAACCCGAGCAAAAACTTTGGAACTTCCCAGGATTTGAACACGCTTCTTATTAAAGTAAGTTGTTGGGTGAAAATCTACAGCTTCCGCATCTCTTGGCTTTTCAAGATATAAGGCATTTAATAACTGCTCGATACCATAACTCTACAATCTATTAACTCTACCATCCCATAACTCCAACATCTCATAACTCCAACATCTCATAACTCCAGAATCACACGATTCTATCATCTAATAAGTCTACCATCCTATGTCTCCACCATCCAATATCTTCACCATCCCATATCTCCACCATCCCACATCTCCACCATCCCATATCTCCACCATCCCATATCTCCACCATCCCATATCTCAACCATCCAATATCTCAACCATCCAATATCTCCACCATCCCATATCTCCACCATCCCAAATCTCCACCACCCCAAATCTCCACCATCCCATATCTCCATCATCCCACAACTCCACCATCCCATATCTCCACCATCCCATATCTCCACCATCCCATATCTCCATCATCTCACAACTCTATCATCCCATAACTCCCCAATCCCCTATTTCCAGCATCACATATCTCCACCAACCCATATCTTCACTATCCCACAACTCTACCATCTCATAACTCAACCATCCCAAAACTCAACCATCCCAAAACTCAACCATCCCAAAACTCAACCATCCCAAAACTGAACCATCCCAAAACTGAACCATCCCAAAACTGAACCATCCCAAAACTCCACCATCCCAAAACTCCACCATCCAAAAACTCCACCATTCAATATCTGAACTGCATCATCCAACATTTTGATATAATGTTGAACAAGATAGAAGCATAGTCATAACTCTCTCACTTTGTCTTTTAACCTCACACAGCATGTTAAATGATAAGTGTTCCAAAAACTTTGTAATTGTATAAACATTGTTGATTTTTCTTTTTAAAAATGTCTTACATTGAGATTGTATGTTATCTCCACGTTGTACAGAGACCAGCCAGCCCTCAAAGTGCTCACTCATTGGACGTTGACTTGGGGACGCAGAACGACAGCCAATCGATGAAGCGCTGCCGCGAGAGGACCTGGTGGCCGTGTGACGTGTGCGGCAAGAAGTTTGACCGGCCCTCGCTGCTGAAACGTCACACGCGCACGCATACTGGTGAGTTGGGGCATGGATGTAAATGTCTTTAACAAACCAATGAATTATCATCACTTTGTGGTATCGCGGTTTTTTATTTATTTAGTTTATTTTTTAAACAAAAAGCAAAGACGAGAGTGAACAAGTAAGGTTCAAGATTTGCATGCCAGACTCAAATGTCATGCCTGAATCTACAAGTTGTATTTGATGGCGTAATCGTAAATCGGTAAATTCCTAATTATGCATCATTATTTTTTGGGTTACGTCATACCGGTGACAATTAAGAATTTTAACTGCCCCACTCATCCATAGTCTTAAAAGTTAGCATATTCACCTTAATATTATGAGTGATTATTTCTCATTTCAGTGAATATTTAAATTACGGCTGCGGAAATCAACGATTAATTAATGGCTTAATCGATTTAAAATTAATTGAGCCATTAAAATTAGATGAAAATTTAAGAAAATTTCAGACTTTTTTCTTCTAAAATTTATTATTAAAAATTTATATATTTTTGTTACTTATATACTTTTTCCCCGCGAATTATTATTTATTTAGACGTGCATTGTGTAATCAAAAGGTTTTTACTTTCTTATTTCTTGCATAGCAGAAGGAATTTGCTGTGTTCACAATTCACAAAATTTGTTAGCGCGACTTAACCGATTTCTTGAGATAATGAATCGCGACTTAATGGGATTGACATATGCGTTATAAGAATATAATTAATAGGAATAAATCAATTTCGCGATTAAATTAATCCCCGATTGATGGAACACATTTTTTAAAATCATTACCAGCCCTAAAATAAATGCTTGTTTACTCTGTTTAAAAAATAGATAATTATCCAAAGTCGGACTTCAATAAATCCTTAAAATATACTAAAGACACTTAAATAATGCGTTCCAATAAATAAAACATTGTAAGCTTTAATAATATGTAATGCGTAGGAGTTTTCCAAAAACGTTTACACCTGCATATGACGTAATTATAGCTTAATTAAATACTAAATACAATTCAAAATGCGTTTTCTTAAACAAATTATCTGTATGCTATTTATGAAGCATTTCATGGTTATAATGCCAACCTTTACATACCCACTTGTTTCTTTTGAACCAGGTGAGAAGCCGCACGCCTGCGATGTGTGTGGAAAAGCCTTCTCCACGTCTTCGTCCCTGAACACGCATAGGCGGATCCACTCTGGGGAGAAGCCACACCAGTGTAAGATCTGCGGGAAACGCTTCACAGCCAGTTCCAATCTGTACTACCACAGGATGACACACAACAAGGTAAGAGAACCTATGGAATTTATTTACTTTGATTGTACGGACTTATGGCATTCACATCTTTTTGTGAGTTCTGGTAATAATGGTGAGTGTTTGGGTGATAATGGTGAGTGCTTGGGTAATAATAGGGATTGCTTGGGTAATGAGGGTTTGGGTAATAAATGGTGCGTGCTTGGGTAATAATAGTGAGTGCTTTGGTAAAAATGGTGAGTGATTGGGTAATAATGGTGAGTTTTGGGGTAATAATTGCTAGTGTTTGGATAATAATGGTAATAATGGTGAGTTTTTGGGTAATAATGATGAGTAATTGAGTTTGGGTAATAGTGGTGAGTGCTTGGGTAATAATAGTGAGTGGAACATACTTTGGCCCTACAGAGAGAAACATTATGATAGATACAGAGTTACAGTGATAAAGTAAACATCGGAGTAAGACAGACGAACAGATGCAGCCAAATAGAGACAGAGAGACATTGAAAGACAGAGGTATAGATTCTTACATAGTAGGGGAGACTGGAGACAGACACAGGACAGAGAGATCGAAATAACTCTTCTTTTATACAATTGAATTTCAAATTGATTATGTATTGCACATTAATCTTCAATTCGGGGAGAGATTTTCAAGAAGTAATAACCTATCTTATTATGTCGTACAATGGCCGTAACAATCCCCCGTTGTTTCCCCAGGAAAAGCCCCATAAATGTGACCTTTGCTCCAAGTCCTTCCCTACCCCAGGTGACCTGCGCTCTCACATGTACATCCACAACGGCTCGTGGCCGTACCGATGTGACGTGTGCAGCAGAGGATTCAGCAAACAGACGAATCTCAAAAACCACCTTCTGCTACACTCAGGTGATTAATACTCTTTTCTTTTTCACTCAATTTTCAGCATTTCGTATCACCCTATTTTATAACACCATCAAATATATTTATGTAACATTTATTGTAGCTTTGTATAATCCCCTATTGGAATAATCGTAGAATTAATTGCTACGCTCCTTGTAACCATAAAGTTTTCGTTTTTTCTTATGCTTCAAAGGAGGAATGCAATTAAAAATTTTAGCAATATCTATACCTACATCTCAACCCCACTTTTTGCCTACCCATTTTAATGGCTCACCTCATTTTACTCAAAGGAATTATTTTAACTTCTAAATTATTATGTTTACTATCGCTACTTCTTTAACATGGTATCGATTCTATCTGCCCTGTTCTCCTTCTTTCTCAACAGTACCTTTTTCTTTATTTATTCTCTCTCCGTGACGTAGAAATTAATGATGGAGTTGTTATAATTTTTTCCCCTAACCTTATGTTCCCAGGTGACAAACCCCACGACTGCTTAAGGTGTGGAAAGAAGTTCGCTCTGCTGTGCAACCTTAAAACACACATGAAAACTCATGAGAGTAAGTTCTTAAATTTCGTAAATAAATCCAAATTTCCCTTTTGATTAAAAAAATTAAAACATATTAAGGGTCATTTTATGCTAAATCCCCCCTCCCAACACTCACAAACACTTTTCTAAATCATTGCCATTCATTGGTGGCTTTCTGCATGAACCATTGCTTGTTGCCCACAAAATATTTTTTAATAAAGCATTTTTTTAGCTGTTCCTAAATCCACATATTCAGATACTCTTTTCAATTTCTCATATTGAATTTAAATAGGATTCTAATGAAAAGGATAAGTGATGTATGAGGAATAGTGCTACGTTTGATTTGTGATAGAATGAATTGGTGCTTAAGTCATTTGTAATTACTTTTCAAATTCATAATGCTAACATCAAACTCCTGATGACTTCCTTTCAGACTCTGACTCCAGCGACTGCACTGAGTGCTTGAGATGCGGCTCTGTACTGGACAACCACGACGACATCATCCGGGGCACGTGCAAGTGCTGCTCCAAGAAAACGTCTTCTGTCCCGGTCACCGCACCATCGCTTCAGCCGCAGCTCAAGTGGGGTGGCCACACCGACTTCAGCATCTCCAAGCTGACGTCAAGTGATGGCACCAGAAAAGGTGATACCAACAAAAGCGTTGCCGACGTTTCCTCCAGCCAGTTGTCTCCCTCCTCGTCGTCGTCCCCCGTGTATATGACGTCGACCAGCTTCCTCCACCACCAACAGCTCCAGTCTAGCCAACTGCCTTTAATGTACAGACAGTTCTTTGCCCCCTCAGACCAGCAGCCCGGGAACTGGTTTCTCCCAGAGGCGCCCCAGCTGATGACCTCTGAACTTAAAGCGCATGGGGGTTATCTTTCGGGTGGCCTTCCCTCCAGCCATCCTTTCATGGCCGCCAACAAGCTAAGCGCTGCATCCACCCACCATCACGTCATCCCATCATTCCTGACACCGGAAGTGTTGTCCATTAGAAACGGAAGTCTTTTTTCACCGGCTGGTTCGTCGTCTCTCTCCTCGGGATTTCCCGTGAACCAGACACCGGCAATGTGGAATGGGCAGACGATAACACAGGGTCACTGAAGACACTGGCCGAGATTTCTGATATGCTTACTCCTGCTTATTTACCCGGTCTTTCAATACCTCTTATGTGTCTTGAATTTGTTTTCCCAGTGGTTGGAACAAACTCAAGGGAAAAAATTCTATCATCAAACAAGCATTTTGTGATGTCAAATCTTTAAGAAACTATTTATAAACTTTATTGAAGATCTCCCTATAACAGTTGAATTAATATAACGATCTAACTTGGTTGAAGGCTTTGATTGCATTTGATCCAGTCTTGATTTTTGTGACTTCACCACTGATTTGCCGTGCACAAAGAATTATGACAAGGAATGGTTTGTTCAGAGTTCAAAAAACAATTCTAGTATTGACAGCTAAAAGGTCTTGTGTACAGAATTTTTTTTGACTTACACATTGTAGTGACAGTTCACTTATCCCACCCGTGGAAACATTACACTAACAGTTGTCCTACACATTTTATTGACATTTTAGTTGTGTTTCTCACAGAATGAAACTAACCGAAAGCCTCCACGAGATTAAGTTGAAAGTAGCATGCTAAATTAGCTGCATTTAGACATTTTACATATGAAACTAAACGTTCATCATCATCATCATTGCCTGTCGTCCCATCTGGGGCATAGGCCACGAACAAAGGCTCTCCATGCATCCCGGTCCTGTGCCAATCTCTCTAGCTGTCCCCAGCTGTGCCCACTCTTTTTGGGGTCTGAAATTAAACGTGGATTGTTTACAATTAATGTAACACACGCCATTGAAAGAAAACGAAAGAAATGCCATTAATTTAACATTTCTGAATATACCTGAAATCTACCCGTAATAACTTTATAAGCCTAGCTTAAGAAACTTTTCGTTTTGTTTACTTAATGTAGATTTTTTCTTCCGATGATGGTACAATCATCATGTGAATGCAAATCATCTTGATGCCTTGTACGGCACCATCCATCGTGAGGTTGTGTGGTGCACCATCATCAATCTATCGAGAAGAGTACCGGAATCGGTATGTCTGAACATTTCAAAGTCTCGTTTTGTTTACCTGATATTTTACATGTTTGGCTTGTGTCCTTTGTAGATTTTTATTTATTTTCTTTCGACTGCTGTAACGGTCAGGTGTAGATATAAAGAAACTTTCACCAGTTGAATTATGTCATGACTTGTTCTTATTTACTTATCTTTAAACCCACTGTACATTGTGAACAATCTTTGCCATCGTAACATGTATTTTTTGCATTATATTCACTGATATTTTACGTTTCTAACCCACGATATGAAATGCAGATGTTTTTTTTTCGTCTTTAATTTTCTAATATATTATATTAAAATTTTACATATTATACTTTTATTAATAGGAAATTTTCAATAAAAACGTTGCCCTTTTCATTTATTTGAAGAATTTTGTTGTTTATTTAATTGCATTATGTACTTAAAAATATGTCACTTGACTAGCAAGGTGTTGATGATTCAGGTTCATTGAGCCCCGAACCGTTGAGAGCAGGACACATCAGTTCCGATATCTGGATTCCAAACCTGACACATATAACTCCATTTATTGTCAGCTAGAGTCTAGATATCCTATGACGAGATATCTATTATCTACGAAGAAATGACACACAGGTGCGTCCTAAAATTTTAAATCAACATCGCTTTTTTTGGTCACAATATACTAACATTGAGCTAACTTGAACTTTCAAGTCTTTGTATATCTTGTCAAAATCTTTAGCACGGACTTCTGTTGTAGCCCGATGCCGAGGCGTGACTGAGGGTTTGTAAGCAAGGCAAAAATGAAACAAAAGACTTACAAAATTTTACTTAGGCTGAGAATGTAAAGGGAAAATAGCTCGAATATATAGGTTAGGCAAACAAGTTACAAAGTCATTGCCCGCTTGTGCCGTAGATAAGAGAAGATGAGCTCGTACATCAAATCGCTCTATTATTAAATTCTGTCGTATTTCTGTACATGTGTTAAGTCTAGTTTTCCTATCATACTTCTGTCATTTAGCTGTCCTGTCATACTTCTGTCATTTAGCTGTCCTGTCATACTACTGTCATTTAGCTGTCCTGTCATACTTCTGTCATTTAGCTGCCCTGTCCTGCTTCTGTCATCTAGCCCTGTCTTCTATCAACTTCGTAATGTGCTACATCTGTCCTCCTGTCCTAAATCTAGAGTGCCCTGTCCTCCTGTCAAGGTGGGATACCACCCCCACCACCTCCTTCAATTTTCCTTGACCATTTTTCTCCATATTTCCCCCGCGCTCCATGACAAGCACTCGAAAACACCCCCGTGGCACCCCCTCACCCATCACGTCTACCCGCACAACGCTGCACCCACCGGTATCACTAAATCCCTTGACAGGTATCGTTCAGGCCGCGTCTGCAACAACTTCACTCCTTTATGGCTTAATCTAGCACGAAATCTCGCTCGGACGCACCTTAAAAAACTGCTCTTCAAAGTAGCCCCCTGCCAATCTCAAAAGAGTCTCCAGTCTCCATCCCCACCACAGAAATCGCCCCTGTGTCCGTCCAGTGCATTCACTGGCATTGTGCCGCTATTGAATAACTCGAGGTCAAGGGAAGTAACTACAATTTAATTAAAGGTCACGCGGCGGACGTCGAGTCGCGCGCGGTGCATTGTGGAACTTTACGCACTGTTTCGTTAGGGGGAGTAATTGGGCGCGAGACATCTGTGAGTCTCTCTAACGACATTATTAATAGGGTAAAGGTCAAGAAGTTGCAATACGGATTCGATTATAGTTATAGCGAAATAGGTCACAGGCCATGAATACTATCTGGCTAGGATGGTTCTAACAAAGTTTGATTTTCGACCCAACTTGAAGCCGATCCCATCGTCAACTTTGCTTGTTTAACATCTTGAGACACCATGAAACTTGAATTTTTAAACAGCGTTATAATTTGATTTTTATTTAAAATTTAGACATGTCTTACATACTACTGACGCTTTTTTAACACCAAAGATCCTTATCAGTGGTTCGCGTCTACACTTGTATTCTTGAGTTTTGAATGTTGATAATGTGTTGGTATTCCATGGTTTCTTTAGGCAACCGATTCGATGCCCGAAAGCCATACTTGATGGAGTACATATTGTTTCCCTTGTTAATTTGTGTTATGTATCTTCATTTCTAATGGTGTAGCAGTAAGGTTATTTATTAGTTAAATCGGCCATTTAAAAATGTGCAAATTTATTTTAAAAATTAAATTAAAAAATGGAAATTCAAGTTGACACGTTTAAAAGATGAGTGTTGAGGTTTTTTTTTAAAGTACATCTTTCCGCTATTATTATGTCATGAGATCTTATTTTTAGGTGACACTTTGTCTATTTGTTATTAAAGTAACCACTGTCATTTAAGCGCCACCTTTTTTTTTCTATACTTTTACAATTATCTATTAGTGAAAACTATAATTCATAAACTTTTTTGAACTTCAAAGTTGGTTTTTATTCCCTAATTTCTTTTATCACTGACGTGACAGGGAATTATACTAGTACTATATTCTAATATTAGTCTTCATATCTGCACATTTCGCATACTGTTATCACTGTTATTAACATCTACGTAGGTGTGCGTTAGTACTAACGCTATTGCAGAAGACGAGCTTGACGACAAGATCTAAGTTTATTAAGGGAAAAAACAAATAAAAACCAGACCCCCCACAACCACCCACACCCCTCAGCAGAGACACTCGACTGGCCAACCGGTCAGATGACCAAAGGAGACGGCTTTGAGACCGGGCGGGGTTAATTTTCAATCAACTTCCAAACACGGAGAAGGAGACGTTACAACAGGACAGATGGGTGCCGTGTTAATGTTACTGCACTTGTCCACGAGGGGTGGGATTGTGTGTGTGTGTGGGGGGGGGAGGGGTGGGTGATGCTGTGGGGAGTGCGGGTGGGTGGTCGAGTGAATGGGAATGGATGGGTGCAGCATCGCCAAATGTTTAGGATCTGAGACTGAGATTGTAATGGGTCCCCCGAAACTTTCTATAATGGGTTTAAGTTTAAATATTAAAAATGTTGAAATTTGCAGGAGCCCCGAGAAAAGTTGAAAGTTCATGTGTATGAGTTAAAGTCTTCATGATTATACATGAGGTCCACATGAACTACAAGCAACGTCAAATGCTAGCGTATAAGTTTAAGATATTGGCAACAAAGTACTTTAAAGGAATTGTTAAAAATCTTCTTCTTTTTAAAAAAAAATAATTTAAATGTGGCTTCATTTTAAATGTATGTATTGTTTGTTATTATCATCATTATATTATTATTATTTATAATTATGATAATTATTATTATTGTTATCGTTTTATTATTTATCATTGTTGACAAAGTAAAGGAAGTTACTAAACAGAATATGGTTAAGTCCAAAAACAAAACAAACTCATCTTCAACTTCTGTGTCACCCATTGTACAGAGCAAGACATAGTAGATCGTGCGTTGATTATTTGCGTAAATTACCTTATCTAGTGACTATATTTCTATCTAGCCAAATCCAGCCTGATTGCAGCCTCTTCCCAACGAATCTTTCCTTATTGCTGCCCCATCCCAACGAATCTCTCCTGATCGCTGCCCAATCCCAACGAATCTCTCCTGATTGCAGCCCCATCCCAACGAATCTTTTTTATTGCAGCCCCATAGTATATATAGTATGGGCCATACCAACTAATTTTTCCCGATTGCTGCCACATCCCAAAGAATCTTTCCTGATTGCTGCCCCATCCCTAAGAATCTTTACCGATTGCAGAACCATCTCAAAGAATATTTCCTGATTGCTGCCACATCCCAAAGAATCTTTCCCGATTGCTGCCACATCCCAAAGAATCTTTCCTGATTACTGCCCCATCCCAAGAATATTTCCTGATTGCTGCCCCATCCCTAAGAATCTTTACCGATTGCAGTACCATCTCAAGGAATATTTCCTGATTGCTGCCCCATCCCAAAGAATCTTTCCTGATTGCTGCCCTATCCCAAAGAATATTTCCTGATTGCTGCCCCATCCCAAAGAATCTTTCCTGATTGCTGCCCCATCCCAAAGAATATTTCCTGATTGCTGCCCCATCCCAAAGAATCTTTCCTGATTGCTGCCCTATCCCAAAGAATCTTTCCTGATCGCTGCCCCATCCCAAAGAATCTTTCCTGATTGCTGCCCTATCCCAACGAATCTTTCCTGATTGCTGCCCCATCCCTAAGAATCTTTACCGATTGCAGTACCATCTCAAAGAATATTTCCTGATTGCTGCCCCATCCCAAAGAATCATTCCTGATTGCTGCCCTATCCCAAAGAATCTTTCCTGATCGCTGCCCCATCCCAAAGAATCATTCCTGATTGCTGCCCTATCCCAAAGAATCTTTCCTGATCGCTGCCCCATCTCAAAGAATCTTTCCCGATGGCAGCCCCATCCCAACGAAAATATCATGATAGGCAGACACTTCCTAGATTTTAAAAACTTTATTGTTGGGTCTTGTTAGCCCAAGAGTGGGATGTGGTATAAAAGCCCCCCCCCCCCCACACCTTTCATTTTACCTCCTTCAGAGCCCAAGCCGAACAGTCGTTCACTAACACACAAAGCCAACAGTAACGTTAAGGCGATCCTTGCACCTGAACACGACGGATGGACCGCTGGTCAGTCTCCTAGAATTATATAACAGGGGGTGCCCCCACCCCACGTCACCACACACACACACCAACACACACACAACTGATACTTGAGACGGTCCACCGATGGCGAGCCGGGATAACTCTATCCCGCCCAAGGGACATCATTGCTGTCCAAGGGGGACGACCGCGTGAAAGCCACGAGCCATGTTTACGAGAGGTTGCATTATAAAGGGGAATAATTATGGTCCTCTTTCATTTGCTTCTCTTGATCGCATCAGGGGCCCGAAATGGCGCATTAACGTTCAAAATGGCGGCTCAAGATGTCACCCGACGAACAATTCGCCTGGGTCAACTTTTGGAAACGGATCAGCGGTTTGCACAAATATTTGTCCAGCGGCGGTTGCGAATGAGACAAAATACCACCGTTTTACAGGATAAACGAGAAATTCCGTTCGGCAGTTAGGACTTGTACCATGAGTGTTTCCCACACAAAGCGTGCACGACTGCATTGGTGCTCATACAATCTACAGCAGGAGAAGATGCTGGGACCCAGACACGAGTCATTGTGTTAACATGAAGAAGAATGGCCCAGAGCCGATATAAAAATGATGTAGGTGCGAGTTTTAGTCACTGTTAATGTCTTCTGAATTTACCGTGGCCGGAAAGTTTCTGAATGTGAATAACTTCAGACTGAAGAAGTCAGGTTTTTACCTTCGGTGCAAATTTCGGTAAATGGAAGAATCGTTGGGAGTGTGGGTGAAAGAGCTGTTTTTGGAGGGGGGGGGGTTACAAAAAGTAAAATATGAGATGACTGAAAATGGGTTTTTCGAATTGCAGATTAACACAGGTGTAATAGAGAAGATAAGGTGTGGAATATTGAAGATGGACATTGTTTGGGTCAGTTTATCTGTTGGATGGGGTCATTTATGTGGGGAGAAGAGGTTGAAAGCGGTGCATGCATAAAAGTTTTATATATGTAGCAACAATATTAAATTTTGGTACTTGACTATAGGTTTTTATAAAGACCGAATCGCAAAAGTTACAGTGAACAGTAGTACAAGTTACAGTAGTAAATTGTAATAAAATATTTTTGAAACGCAATACATTTTTGCCTCGTGGCTTCAGGACGTAACAGCGTATTGTAATGTCTGTACTGTAATCTATAAATTAAACAAGCCATTTCATGAAGGTTAATAAAAACAACTACATGTACTATCCTGAACCTTACAGCGAGTTGCCATCATTAAGCCTTTTAATTTAACTTTTCAAATTTTTCAAAATTAAATGATCTCAAGTAATTTGTAATTTTAGTGATAAAAACATCCGATTTAGCGTTACAATTACGTAATTTATTTATCTAAATAAGTAGATGAATAAACCTTTTAAAATATTTTTTTTCAAAACCAGGGGGAAAATTTAGTTTTGGGCCGTCCATAAAGTATAAGACGCTTTTTGTACTATTTTTAATGCCCCCCTCCCATGTCATAAATCTCGGACCCCCTCCCCCCAAGTACGTCACACTTACGAACAAAAATATTTTTTTAATTAACAAAAGAATAAAACATTAATATCAAACACCGCGACGTTACACATGGCCGGACACACCCCCCTGTCACAAGCTGTCACACTTTCCTACACCCCCCCTCTGAAGCGTGACATAATTTATGGACGGCCCCTTTACTCACCTTTTTGAAATAACTGATTGCAATAAAATAAATGAAGAACTCGCTTCAATAAGTCGTTTTGTCATTAATTATTAAATAGATCTTATAAAATGTTATTACACTGATATATTCAGGGAGGGGGGAATTATGAACACGTCTTATGAAAAAAATCAATGTAATTTGTTAGTTCCAGAGTCCAGGGGTCTCCAAACTACGGCCCACGGGCCAGATGCGGCTGCGAGACCCTCTCATTCTGCCCCTGGTGACAAAGAGATAATATTTTTACCTGTAGTTTGCCACAAAACTTAGAAGTTGGGGGGTTAGTAGTCGGCCTGCTGTTTGGACACTTCATGCGGCCCTTCGGCAGAAATGTTTGGAGACCCTTGTTCTAGACAAACAATCGTTATCAAAACCATTGAACGCCAATAGCTGCAAGATGGCGTTGACAATTTATGCTGCCATTTTGTTTTATTTTATTTCGGCTTATATTTTAATCTTGATATTTGGTAAAAGGCACAAAACGTCTCGATCTTGTTTACAATTTCACATATCTTGTCATCTAGAAGTGTTCCAACACGCAATCGCCTTTATGTTGTTTTTCGAGATTTCGACGCTGCTCTGGATCAAGAAAGGTTTTCACCATTAAAAAAAATATTTTCAGAACTAATGTCATTAAAAATAGTTTAGTTATTACAATTTTTTTTTTGCGTGAGCGTATGCATTTTGTTTGCATATCTGTGTGTGCATAGCTGTGTGTGCATATATGTCACAATCTGTGTTTGCATATCTGTCACAATCTGTGTGGGCATATCTGTGTGTGCATATCTGTCATAATCTGCGTGTGCATATCTGCATGTGCATATCTGTCACAATCTGTGTGTGCATACATGTGTGTGCATATCTGTGTGTGCATATCTGTGTTTGCATATCTGTGTGTGTGTGTCTCTCTCCGTGTCATTCTAATGGAGGCTCCTCTCCACCTCATACATCCATTGAAGTCTTAAGTCTTGGTCGGCCCGCCCGCCTTCTGCCACTCAATTTTCTGTCTACGCCAAAAACTCTCCCTTTAAACCCCACCATCATTACCGCAACAACGTCAGCTTTCACGTTTTACATTCTAGTCTGCACCATCTTAACCACAACCCCCAAAATTACCAGTTACAAACAGTCGAGGCTCCAAACACGCCTGAAGATCTTCTCTGTAACCCTATCCCCCAACACTATCGTTACAGGTCAGTCTCAAACGACACCTACTCTCTGAGCACCTCGTCGGGCGTCCTGTGAGAAGATGCCAACAGAAGAATTCAACCACGGAGCAGGCCCCTGACATCACCGTCATTAGTGGCACCCGGGCTCGTGGCGGTGATCACGTGACACAACAGACAACAACGTGACGTGGCGACCGTCACCAAATATCCAATGAGAGCGGAAATGAAACTCCGGTGCGGAATCCAATGACCGGCCCAGTCAGTCATTATGGCTTGTCCCCCCCCATTGATATCCGATTACCCGTCAAATCCGACGCCCCTGCCTAAATCTTTAAATTGAAACGTGTGTGTTGTGGTGGGGGGGGGGTGCGAATCACTGGAAGGCACATCGAGCACGCATGGATTAGCTGGATATTCTATGTGTGGAACATAAAAAAAAGATACATTTTAAACACAATGCTAATAAACATATAGAAACATCTTTGTATAATGAGTAAGAGCTACAGTCTATAATTTTTAAATCTAAAATGAATAATAGAAACTCCTAGAACTATAAGTATTAAAAAAGCAGCTGAAGTGCTATAATATTTTTGTTACATTTATAAAAAAAACAACAACATGCAACTTTCTGAGTGATATGTAGACATAGTAAATGGTGGTTATTCTCATTTTCCGACCTTAAAACATGTAAACTCTGCAAAAAAACATTGGTACCATCTAAAAAAAAAAATTCACATCACCAACTATTAAACATTCACTTCACTAACTATCAAACATTCACTTCACTATCAAACATTCAGTTTACTAACTATCAAACATTCACTTTACTAATTATCAAACATTCACTTTACTAACTATCAAACATTCACTTTACTAATTATCAAACATTCACTTTACTAACTATCAAACATTCACTTTACTAACTATCAAACATTCAATTCACTATCAAACATTCACTTTACCAACTATCAAACATTTACTTCACTAACTATCAAACATTCAATTCACTAACTATCAAACATTCACTTTAAGAACTATTTAACATTCAATTTACTAACTATCAAACATTCACTTTACTAACTATCAAACATTCAATTCACTAACTATCAAACATTCACTTTAAGAACTATTTAACATTCAATTTACTATAAACTATCAAACATTCACATCTTTCAACAAATACAAAGTGGTAATAGTAATATAAAAACTTATAAGGCGTTTGACATTAGTTACAATGGCTTCGGGTGGGATCTAAAAATCATGATTCCGGCAAGGTCAAAGTAATGGCTTACAATAAACAAATGTAAAATAATATATCGTTGAATACCATCGCTCAATAATTTCAAACGATACTACTTTTGAACACCTACCTTTAATGAGTTCGCCCCATTTTAACACTGAATACTAAAACTCAGCTACTTATCCTATCTTATCTGTTACAGAAGCTCATTCTATAGAGAAGATTTATTTATTATGACTCCAAAGTATTTTGAATCTTTAGTTTGGGTTAGTTCTTTTCCATGAATGAGACATTTTGAATTTATTTGTTTCTTTTTCTTTGTTACTTTTAACATTTGACACTTTTCTGGGTGGAAAGACATACTACAGTTAATTTCCCATTTTATTAATTTATCTAAGTCTTTTTGCAAAATTTTGCTATCTTTTTCTGATTTGATTGTTCTGCAGATTATAAGAAACTATTATGGAATCCCCATGTTAAAGAAAAATCAAACAAAACCTTAGGCTTTATAAAAAGAAACTTTTACGAATGTAATAAAGATATACAACTAAAATGCTACCTCAAATTGGTGAGACCTGTGCTAGAATATGCATCGTCTGTATGGGACCCATCCAACAAAAAACACATTGATAAACTAGAACAAATTTCAACTAAAGACCCGCCAGATTCAATACTGGAGAATATTCAAAACTGACAAGAAAATCACTTAACCTTGAAACACTAGAGGATAGACGAACCAAGAGTAAAGTAGTAATTATACATAAAGCCATTAATTCTAATTTAGAATAACAACACAGAGATAACTTAATACAACCATCAGATAGACAAAAGGGATATAAACACCTTTCTTTTTCCGTATACAAGAACAAAGACATACCCGTTTTCTTTCTTCCCGTCCGGAATTCGGGCGTGGCATGGGTTGCCTGAAGAAACCATGAAAGCCAACACTTTAACTCTAATGATAATGCCGGACGAAACACAAACCATAGATAAGTGTTGGACGCAATAACCTTCTGTATAGCAGGAGCGTCTGTAACAGATAAGATAAGATTGTCATTGAATACCATAATGAAAGTACGGCGTAGTTCCAAGAATGTTGATTGTGTACATGGCTTTATGAAAGCCCCCGCTCTCCCGGACTCCCTAACCTCAAGATTTAGTTACAGTTTAATATTGACAACTAGTAACTACCAGGACACTCTCAGCCCCGCATCCACACACAACCCACATATTGAGTTACAGTATGACATTGACAACCGGTAACAACAAGCATTGGCGTCACTTCTGATTGCGGTGGGGGCGGGCCTCCCCGGGTGACAGCAATAGTACCAAAATGTAAAATTCTATATTTTCCCGTTATTTGGCACTGGAAATCTGGGATGAGTTCTATGGGTTAAGCTGCGAGAGGTTGACACCATGAGCTACCACCCCGGGCGGGTGACACCAAACCCAGTGACGCCTCTGACAACAAGGTAGCCCACAACAATAAAATGTGCCAATCTCATTTACAGTGTAATTTTACAAATCAGGAAGTTGACTACGTCTGACAAATCCACCTCCACCATTACCCACCCCCACCCTACTATTAAAAAATTACAGTAAATTGTAAACAACAACAAACACCTTACCCACCCCACCCCATTTTAACGACACATAATCAGGAAGGTGACATCGCTGTGACATAATAAAAATGAGTCAGAACGCGTCTGACACACAAGAGCCATCACCACCGCATTTACCTTGATAATGCGTCTTCAAACCCAAAGAAGGCGTACAACAATTATTCAGGAACTGAAAGGAAGACAGATCTTTTGTAAAATAATAATAATAATAATAATAATAATAATAATAATAATAATAATAATAATAATAATAANCCCCCCCCCCACCGCAGCCATCACACTACCCCGCTGAGGTCTTATGTCACTCCAGTGCTTTATCACCTTAATTCGACACACTGGCGCACACGGAGTGCACGCCCCGATGGCGCCCCGTTCAATGGATGTCCTACGGCACCGTACATTGAATGGCGGGTTCGGGGGCTAATACATTCTCAAATGTCCTAAAAGGAGAAGCCACAGGTTAAATGGACCCTTTGTTCGTGCTGAGAATTTTTTTTTTTATAAAGAAGGACGATATTAGTGAGAAGGATTAGTGTCTGCTGTTAAGTGCTAGTAGAGTCCTGTAGTGTCCGGTGTTTAGGGTTTGGTCCAGTATTGTTCAATGTTTAGGGTTTGGTCAAGTATTGTTCAATGTTTAGGGTTTGGTCCAGTATTGTTCAATGTTTAGGGTTTGGTCCAGTATTGTTCAATGTTTAGGGTTTGGTCCAGTACTGTTCAATGTTTAGGGTTTGGTCAAGTATTGTTCAACGTTTAGGGTTTGGTCCAGTATTGTTCAATGTTTAGGGTTTGGTCCAGTATTGTTCAATGTTTAGGGTTTGGTCCAGTATTGTTTAATGTTTAGGGTTTGGTCAAGTATTGTTCAATGTTTAGGGTTTGGTCCAGTATTGTTCAATGTTTAGGGTTTGGTCCAGTATTGTTCAATGTTTAGGGTTTGGTCCAGTATTGTTCAATGTTTAGGGTTTGGTTCGTTACTGTCCAGTGTTTATGGTTTGGTTCGGTATTCTTAAATGTTTAGATTTTTGTCCAGTGGTATCAAATGTTTAAGGTTTGGTCCAGTGTTGTTCAATATTTAGGCCTGGAGTTTGGTTCTATTATGCCATGACGGTTGGTACATAGGCTACACATAACCCTGGCCAGCATACATAATGAACCAACACGTGAAAGCATACACGATGACAGGGTGGAGTAACTCAGTTCAGCTGAAATGTGGCACCAACTCAGATCAGGGTGGCTTGCCTTAGAATGACAGCACGAGATTATACACAACTCCATCATTAAAAAAACAGTGAAATACATTTTAAAGACTTTTGCTGTAAATTACAGGCACCAGGACACACAAAAGCCGAGGATATGACAACGTAGGGTAAAAACCAACTACATTATTCGTTGCAGGGCTTTAAGTGTAGTGTGTTGCTTGTCAGAGAATATCATGAAATCTTCTGATATTCAAGAGTCAAGAGAGTATAGCAGGAGCGCTTTCGATTCTGACATATATATCAAAGTTACAAAGCATCAGTGGCGTCGTTAGGGGGGTGCGGAGGGGGCGGGCCGCCTCGGGTGACACCATCAGGGGGGTGACACCAGACAGTAAAATTCTATATATTCCCGTTATTTGGCACTGGAAAACTCGGAGGACTTCTATGGGTTAAATCATGAGGGGGTGACACCATTAGCTACCGCCCCGGGTGACACCATGAGCTACCGCCCCGGGTGACACCAACCCTAGTGACGCCTCTGCAAAGCATCACAACATGTGTTTTTAACCACTTACTGTGGACAACGAATTATCATCTAAGGAAGTTTTCAACCAATTTTTTTTTTCTTTCGAATGGTGGTTCCAGGAACGGAACATGTCCGATCTTTTCCTAAGACTTTGGTATTTAGACTCAAGCAAAATGAAAGTATCATAAATCTGCTAGCGGGGATGTCCATTGTTTCCTCCAGAATTAAACTATTAAACATTCTTTTAAAAAATAAAACTATATTCTCTGGTCCAGTGTAAAAGAAGGCGATCCCTTATTTCTTTTCATAGAATTTTGTATTTTTTCGGTAACCCCCACGTATAATAATTATTCTTGTCGTGCGATTTAACTAAATATCAATTCAAGTTAAAATGGTTAGTTACTTATATGATTGATAATGTTATTAACAGTATTATAGCAAAATTAAATATACATGCTTTGTTGTAACAGAGCAGAGTTACTCTTTAAAAAAATGTTAAAATTGATAATTAGTCATAATAGATAATTAAAAATTGATGTTATGGTTCATTTGTAAAAATGTTTTTTTTTTTAAATAATAAATCGCTACTCCCCTTCACTGTAACCATATTTTATCATTCTCCCCTGAAGAAAAAAAATTATTCTTTAATTTCAATTAATAAATATATTTGTTGAACTGATTGATATTCAGCGTAGTGACATCCTGTTCTGTGTAGATAACAAGATGTATCTCCCTGACGTCGCCTCCCTAGAATATGTGGGGGGGGGGGGGGAAGGGGACTTGAATCGCTAAAAGCAACTCATAATTTTTGTAAAGAACTCTGTGTAGAGGAATAATTTACGTTAAAATTACTATAATAAAGAGGGGGTCATAGGGATAAAGTAAAAATTCATTAATTTAATTTCAATACTTTTAATGGATCTGAAATTTTGACACAGTGCATCGTTAGGTAACACGAGTGTATGTGTAAAATTTCAGCTCGATAAGATCATCGAAAGTGGGTAATTTTTTACTTTTGTTTTTACGCCCGCCCGACCTCCCACGACAGATAGAGAGAGAGAGAGAGAGAGAGAGAACATAGAGAGAGAAGACGGTGAAGTTAATATAAGGGATTTAAACATAATGTTGACTTCCGAAAATACTTTAGCCGTAGATACCATTGTTCCATTTTTACTAATCGAGATATTAATCTGTATTTTTACGGAACAAATTTAAGTTGGGTTTTCTCAAAGTAATTTAGCCTGGGCACCATCAATTCAGCAACAGTTTTTCCAACTACATCCCCTTTAAGGGATGATAATGAAAAAGATAGAAATTCCCTTAACCTGACATGTATTTTAGTGGGAGACGTTATTATACAACAATAATTTAAAAAAAAAAAGTACAACTGATACATTAACACAATAAAATGTAACAGAACAAATTATCATAAGGATTTACCTACGAAATATTTTAATTGTTTAAATCTTATATTCATGGACAACGATGCAGCGCCCTCGGGAAGAGGACAAAATAATTTTTTTTACTTGTCTCTAGATCAAATATATATATATATATATATATATATA
>MUZC01000643.1:173733-191937 GCA_002072015.1 Radix auricularia | reverse complement strand
ATCAACCACATCAACATCCACACCACAATAGACCCCAGTATACACCACACTGGTTCCACTCCAGCATCAATCTCAGTTATCACAACACCAGCATCTATCCCGCCACCACCCCCACCCCCACCCCCAACTCCCACGGCATTTATTGTTTCACGGCTTGACCAGTGGATGCCAGACCATTTAGTCTGTCGAGTTGGAGGTTAAGCAGATGGCACCGGGCTCTTTCAAACTCGTTTCTTCAATTACAGACAATTTACCCGCGACAGCAGCCTCGTTTTATCTGTAGGGGGAATGATGGATGGTGTTACCTGGGTGGGTGTGTGGGTGGTGAGGAAGGTGGGTGAGGCGGAAGGTGGTAGAAGTGGAAGGCTGAAAGAGGATAGATGTGTGTTATCTTACCATGTCTACACGTCTTAAGCTATAATTTCCGGGTGAATCTTATTTGTCCGCACCGTGCCGCGGTTTCGCTCACCGCTTTCCATACGGTGCACTGGATCACGCACCCAGTGAACAAAAAGACAACAGAAGAAACTTTGGTCAATTTTGATGCAACGAGCAATCGTTATTCAAATAACCTAGCAGAAATGCATGAAATTTACCAATAAACGTGCTATTTCAACTCTATTATTTAAGACACATAACGGCAAGTTTTTAAGACGCACAACGGCTAGTATTTAAGACGCATAACTTCTAGTATTTAAGACGCACAACTGCTAGTATTAAAGACGCACAACTGGTAGTATTTAAGACGCATAACTTCTAGTATTTAAGACGCACAACTGCTAGTATTAAAGACGCATAACTTCTAGTATTTAAGACGCACAACGGCTAGTATTAAAGACGCACAACGGCTAGTATTTAAGACGCACAACTGCTAGTATTTAAGACGTAAAACTGCTAGTATTTAAGACGTACAACTGCCAGTATTTAAGACGTACAACTGCCAGTATTTAAGACGTACAACTGCTAGTATTTAAGACGTACAACTGCTAGTATTTAAGACGCACAACTGCTAGCATTTAAGACGTACAACTGCTAGTATTTAAGACGCACAACGGCTAGTATTTAAGACGTATAACTGATAGTATTTAAGACACACAACGGCTAGTATTTAAGACCAACTACGCGGTCACGCTACCCCACCTTTTCTAGTACATACATATAGGCTTACGTGATATGTCGAGAAAATCTCTAAGGAGGTGTCGTAAAGCGATCTGCCGTCTGAAATTGAAACGCGATCTGATACAATAATCAAGGTCTCCTACAACACATCATGGGACACACATGTTATTACATGTACATCATTCCGACACGGCTGATCATATGACAGAAACTTATGTTAAAAAATATATTTCGCAAGGTTTCATCCTTTGTATCCATCCATCCCTGTGGCGCTACAGCCCATGTAGGGCTTGGGCCTGCCTCACGACCTCCTTCCACTCATGCCTTATCAACGCATTTCTTCTCCAATATTGGATGCCCAGTTGTTGTAGATCTTTCTTTACATTATCCATCCACCGAAGCCTAGGTCTTCCCTTGAGCCGTTTTCCTCTGGGGTTTTGGTGGTGTACCTTCTTTACTCCTCTATCATTTGACATTCTTTCTAGGTGTCCATCCTAGCGCAGTTTGCTCTTTTTTAGTTCATGGTTGGTTCTTATCCTTCGTCCGAACTCGCACTTTGTTGGTCCTTAGATTTTCCTTAGAACTTTCCTCTCCCATGTAGTTAATAGGTTTTCTGCAGTTTTCGTTAAGTTTCAAGTTTCACTTGCATATGGCCTTTTAACCGTTTTATTTAGAGTTTTCTTTGTTTCCTTTGTAATGTTTTTGTTTTTGAGGATTTTCTGGCTACCAAAGTATGCTCTATTATCGGCTGATATTATTTCTTTGATTTCTAAGATTAATTCATTTCTTTAATTTATTAGTGATCCTAGGTATTTGAATTGATTACTTTTTCAAAAGTCTGGTTCCTAATTTTAACGTCTTCACCTGTCATTTCTTCTCTTTCTAGGGTCATGTATTTTGTTTCATCCTTTGAATAAAGTCTATTATTATTTGTTCTTTTTAAGTTAAGCCATGAGCTCCACTCCAGACAACGGTCACATACACATACAAAAGTACAGTAAGGAATAAAGAAATAGACGAAGAACTCCAATATCAAATCCCGTTGTCTGCTAGTTATTTGTGCCAGTTAATAGATATCATTTCCAAGTAAAAGTATGATCAAAATATAGTTATACAACCTGGCCAGTCAGATGAAAGCTGGCATTACTGACGAAACAGCGACGTGAAATGAAAGCCGAAACGATTATTGAGTTCACCGACTAGAAGTACATCTAATGCTTTAATTTACTGTGGCGCTGCTGGCAATGTACCCTCCAAGGTTCGTTGGTCTGTGTGCAAAGTTTTTTTAAAAATCGTTTGTGCAAAGTTGCAAAGCTTAGACTTTTAGTGCAATATATTTTACAAAATTTGCTTCGCCGTAATTCTCAACTGCTGCGCGCGGTCGGTAAGATATCTGCGCTGCTTACAGGGAACATTGAATGCAGGGTGTAAGTTGACGTCGAGCGTCTCTTGGTTGTTACTGTTGCAAAGCTGCGATGCGATAAATGCCTTGCCTTCGACACAGATACAAAACGGATGGATCCAGGTGTCCATACAACAGTTTACTATGGGTCTATAACAGACGTAGGTCATCAACAATATTTCCAGGTGAACAATACGCGTGACATATCCACAGGTATACAACCACACAATCCATAATGTACGCATCCTTGTTATTAACAAATTAAGTGGTATAAGACTTACTAAGGTTTTATCTAAAAGATAGTTAAACCGATTGGTAATATTTTATTTGTGCCATTAACTGAGTTCATTGAGTTCAGAATGTGGTTCACGTAGTTGAGCACACACATCTGTGTGTGTGTGTGTGTATATATATATATATCGACTAACGGTACATAGCGACACACGGGACATCCCCAAAACAAGGAAGCACAGCTTTATCCTCCACAAAATAAAAAGAAATTTCAGCTACAAAAACTAAATCTGGCGGTCGTCTCAAACTCAAAATGTGCGCAAGTACCTGATAGCTAACCAAATTGTTTTAAAATAGCCCAGGTATGCCTCCACCTAACGGTGAAATCCTTTTATATTTAGGACCGTACATATTTTAAGACAATAGGAATGCCAAAAAAGGTGGGGGTGGGTGTTACAGGTGGTAAGTATCTTGCCGGGAACGTCTCTCACTGGGGGCCGACGTATTCGGGCCATTAATGATTTATTACACTCTTTAGTTTTATTCTATATTAGACTTGTCGAGAGCTTTGTCTAGGACATATAACCAGTGGCGTCACTAGGGGGTGCGGTGGGGCGGGCCGCCCCGGGTGACACCAGACTGTAAAATTCTATACATTCCCGTTATTTGGCATTGGAAAACTCGGAGGAGTTCTATGGGTTAAATCATGAGGGGTTGACACCAAGTGCTACCGCCCCGGGTGACACCAACCCTAGTGATGCCTCTGCATATAACCCAACAACTGGTAAACTCGTCCCAAGTAAGAGCTGAACTCAGTAGCTTAGGAAGCGAAAAGTGATTTCTATTGCTGGATACAAACGGGCGACAGATGGAACTAGTTATTTAAATTGTAGTCAGTTGACAAGGATTTATTGATTTAACGAATGTAGATGATATAAACGCAGTAAAGATATCGCGCCGCGATCTGGCAACATTGCTGCTTCTTGACATTGCAGACCATCATTTTAACCTAACAAGCATTAAGTTCCCTTAGGAACTGGAGTTCATTCAATCCAATGCTACCTGAATGAGGCCCAAAATGAACATGTGTCCTTCACATCCACACAGTACACCACTTTCATGAATTAGGGGTAGACTACCAGGACGTGCTTTAGACAACCTTTAAAGTTTCTCCGATCGAACATATTTCTGGCAATCCTTATAGATAATCCAATCAATCGATTGCTGTGTAAACTCTGTTCCTACCGCCGATCTCTTCTTTCTGTTGATGGGCGGGTAAACATTTTAGCTCTACGGGAAGAATTTACGTCTCTATAAGGCTCGTTAGATACCATCTCACGAGTGGTCAGCGGAGCGAGCAAGGCTTACATCATGCGGCGATAATTCAATAGAAACTGCGATAGGAGCGGGTTGGAGACAAGAAGGGGCGGCTCTTCGTGGTGGGGTGGGGTGGTGGGGGGACGTCTTGAAAAGATTTGGCGCCCGTTGTAGCTTGGGAAAATGAGCGACGAAGTAACAATTTATAAGATGTGTGGGCAGTTGTATAAAAACGTGGTGATTTTTTTTTCTTCAAATTGTATGGCACTCCACTTTCTCCTGCATTTAACACACAATTTTAAAAAAAAATATAAACGGTTTTAAACATAAAAAGCTTTTCGAGGCGTTTTCATTTGATGGCGGATTTATTTATTTATTTTTTGTTTTGTTATTTTGTTGTGTTTTTCTTTCCTTTATCTAACTAAACTAACTTTTTGATGTTCGGATTTCATGAGGATTTATGGGCAAAGGAAACAGGAAAAGATGACGTGCTTCATAATAAAAATCTGTCGATTACACATCAGTAAACAAACAGAAAAAAATTTTTTTTTTAATCGTAAAAAACAACAACAAAGTTTTGGACTATAAATTCTTCAGATACGAGACATAACTAAAAGTATGTTCATGAAAATACGCATCGCACGACAATCCAAAATTTTTGTTTTGTCTCATATATAAAGGATTTATAGTATTTAAAAAAAAAAAAAACTACTACAGTCTGTCTGATAAATTTCATTCAGCTCGATTTGATCACGGAACAAAGATTATAAAAACTTATTTAGTATAATGCGTACCGCGAGACAGAATAGCATAAACATTTACAGATCGGAAATATATATTTTACAAAAGTGTCGTCAATATAATTCGTACCGCACCGCGCGACAGGAAAATATTGAAAAGGTTGTTCAATATATAAAGCATCACGACACTCTAGCACAAAAATTAGAATGCTACATTCGTTGTCGTTTGATTAGTACTTACAACAGACCACGCTGGTCATTGCCTCTACAGGGACTCGAACCCGCGACAACGGTAAACGAGTGGAACGGTTTAATAATTTACTTCACTAGAATCCAAATTCAATAATAATACAAACGCAAGCCATCGAGAAAATACTAATTTTAAAATGTATAATTGAATCTATAAAATAAACAAATTTACCGTGTCTTTTAGTAGCGGCTTTGTTGATCGGAAAAGACCACTTTCTATCTTTCACTGACATTTCCCTCATCGTGTTTTCTATATGATATATTAATTATTAACCTAGAGTGCAACAGTTTGCAAAACTAAGTTTTCTGCGTGCATCTTTAGGTGAGTTCTCTCTCTTGAGCGGAAGTTATGCTTCGATCGGGATTTCCTCCCTGAAGGGATAGAGCGTAATTACGTACACTTTATTATTGAACACAGAAATTCCCAGCCACCCAAGTCAGGTTTTTCCTCTTTGCAAAAAATAATAATAAACTTTCAGCGAACTGGGTTTCCCAGGATATTGATGGCGCAAATAAGAGGGAAAAAGAATAAAAAGGCGGTATCTTTAATAATTTTGATGCAAGATAATCACAAGCCAATGGTTTATCTCAGGAGTTGGCGAACTTGTTTACCCGTTACCCCAATATTATAAAATTGTATGTTGTCATTGATCGAAAGGAGTAGATTTTAGTGGATTATATAGGATCCAAGTGAGTCTGCATTACCCCAAGAGTTCCCTTGTTACCTCAAATGGGGTAATTCACCCCTGTTCGCCGACCCCTGGTTTATTCAATGCCTGCAAGGCAGTAGTGTTTATTAGATTCTAACAAGCTAGTGGTGAATACTAGACTCTGACCAACCGGTAATGCATACTAGACTTTTACTAGACTCTCATCAGCTAGTGTTGTATACTTGGGCCTCACAAGCCAGTTACGCTAAATAGACTCTAGCAAACCAGTGGTGTATATAAGGCTCTAACTAACCAGTGATCTATACTAAACCCTGACAAACTAGTGGTGTACACAAGTCTGGTACAAATCAGTTATGTACACAAGTCTGGTACAAACCAGATATGTACACAAGTCTGGTACAAACCAGTTATGTACACAAGTCTGGTACAAACCATTTATGTACACAAGTCTGGTACAAACCAGTTATGTACACAAGTCTGGTACAAACCAGTTATGTACACTAGAGTGGTAAAACCAGTGTCGCGGGCAAGACAAAAGTAATTGCTTGTTAGGGGCGGTTTAATTCCTCTGTCCATCTTTTCGTCCCATCCCTCCTCTTAGCAGTGCTAACCCTTTGCCCTGCACCCCTAGCTCCCCTTGAGGAGCCGCTCTTCCAAATGCCCTGCATCTACTTCAAGACCTGCCCCTACTCAAAATATTGTATTAACAAAAATATGATTCCTCAAAATTACATTACAATTATTTTTTTTTTACATCAGAGAACTTTATTACATTACTTGGTTGATGATTCAAATTTCATGGCTTTTCCGTGATACGCAGTACAATGACCTCAATGGAGATTATAACTTCCTGACGAATTAAACGATAAAGAAAAAAATCTCGGATCAATTTCATTTCATTTTTTAATTCTCCGTTCAACGTAATATCTTAATTAAGCAGGTAAACTTTAAAAGACAACAATCAATGCCAAAAGTAATTTTAAAAAAAACAACAACAAAACAACAACATAGATTTCTACCGGTCAATGAGGTAGCTAATGGAAAGACAAAGGAAACGTTTAATGGATATTTTGTGCACGCACCACAGGAACAGCCTCTGTGAGTTTAATATTCATTGCGTGACTTATATAGAAAGATTAACATCGGGCCGTGTCTGTATTGAATGGGTTCTTCTTCCTAACGGCTAATCAAGGGATTTATCTCCCGCCCCCCTCACACACACACATTATTTTCTGCCCTCCCCCCTCCCTAACAGAGGTGCGCGTTACATAGCTAAAGTGCTTCTGCTTGTATTAAAGAAGACCAACTTTTTGGCTGACATACTTGTAGAGCTTGAAGCACCTGTTTTGAAAGAGAAAATGTCTTTTAATTTCACCTCAACCAATACACCCTCACCCCCTTCCCCCAACAAAAAAAAAACACACACACGACACACACACACACACACACACAAAGAGGGAAAAAAAGGCTTGTAAACAATATTTCTTCATTGGCATGCGAGTGATGTTGGCCGCAGGGAAGTTATGTAAGAGAAAAGCAGAGTCAGTTAATAACAGGGTGTAAAATAGATCAAAAGGTACCAGTAAGGGAGAGCATACGGGGTTGGGGGGTTGGGGAACGAAAGGTAGCAGAGGAACTGTTTCAAATTTACGTACTTCATCTTTTTAAAAAGTAACAAAAAATCTTGCGCGGATCCACAATGGACAAGTCATACTGATCTCTCATAGACATTTAATCGTGAGAAGGAAAACAGGATTAGGAGAACGTTGGACCACAAAGAAATTTTATATATACATTTTTAACGACTTACAGGCATTTTTTTAAAGCCCATCTGTAGTTCAAAGACCGGAAGTGAAATTAAAAGCAAGATGTCGGCGAGCATCAACAATTTACTCTCCACACAAACCGGCATGTGCAGACTTTGAAGATCTTACTCTCAAAACCAAACATTTGATGAATGTTTGTTACACGATTCTGTGGCTAGTGGGCTTATTTGGCGAATATGACAAATATTGTGAAAATTTTGGTGTGTTGTCCCTAGATGTTTGCCTGTGCTCGATTGCATCATTAACTGAATACACATCGGAGGGGAAAACACAAATATTGATACAGCTCTTTTGTCAAAATATTGGTGGGGAGAAAACAGCTGATGAAAATAGATCTTGTATTTTGAATGATCTTTAATTTTAAGGGAAGTACAGTGCCTGTTTAAAACAAATAATACAAATTACATAAAGAAAACACTAAAATATTTCTGATATGTTCATTCAGGGCCGCCCCCCCCCCCGAGGGCGATGTAAACGTAGGGGGGGGGAGGCGCTCTCACCGATCGCTTGAAGGGCGCTAAATTAATAACTGATCGATACATTTTTTGTTAATTAAAAGACAACGCACAAATCAACGTTAAACTGGCCTTCCCAGGGCCGAACATTAGAATGGGATTGACACAATTTTCAGTGCTAGTAGTTGATGACAATTCCACATGAATTACGAACGGCTTGTTTAAACGTGGGACGACATTAAATAAATACTACATTTCTTATTTAAATTGTATCCACAATTATTGAAAGACCACTGTATGACCGTGCTATTATTAAATGGAAACACACGCTGAAAGAGTTGCTGATTAGTTTGGGGCACATCCGCTGACTCAAAAAAATCTTTTTTCTTCTAGTTTTAGTTCATTTGAAATAAAACTGATGATTAAAAAAAACATTAAAAAAACACCTATCACAATATAACAAACTTCGGGGGATATATAGAAATCTACAAATAGGTTTATCGAGTGAGGTGAAATTTAATAATACTAGATAGGAATTTTCACACAAAAAAGGGCCGAAAAAAGTCATGTTTAGGGAGGTAAGCAAAATAACTTTGATTTTTAATGAATTACAACACCAAGTTGTTAATTACAGGTAATAAATTTCAGACTTTAATTTCGAGAATTTGGTTGCTCTGTCACCACAAAAGCGTATGTTTTTAAATGAGAATCAGCACTATTATCGATGGTATAATTGAATGTGAAAGTTTCTGTTTAAGTTTTTAATTTTAAGCGAGATTAACCTTTGCTTAGTGTCACATAAATGTCGTTGAACGTTACTCAATATATCACATATATTTCTATCGTAGAAATGAATGTCGGAATAAAACTGTCCCTCAGCGACACATGTCCGATACTCTCTACGTCCACTTTGGGATTACTATGGAGTGGCGGCGTAGAAGCCTTGTGTCTAGAAACGAGACGAGATGCCGATACGCCGGAGTGTATCCGGTATTATCATCTCCTCTTCGCCGGCCATTAGGATAGTTATTAGGACCCTGACCTTTAAAACAACGGTCGGCGACTCATCTACAGTAACCCGTGTCACAGAAGTCACGTGCCGGGACAGGGATAAACAAGTGAAACGCCCCCCCCCCCCGGGCACCTCATTCCATCACGGCTTAGCGGCTACGTCATAGGGACGTCCAGTAAAAAAAGTTCTAGACTCGGGACTTACGTCATAGAAACTTTTTAGAAAAACGCGGTTAGTTACTTGAGAGAACCTGGATTCAAATCACACATGTTATCTTTATAGGAATACCCGTTAGTACCAACACCTCCCTTGTCACGCCTTTACAAACCCTTTAATTCCGCCCATGAAATAGACATTATGATTTTTATTTTAAAAAACACCTATTTCTTCCCAAACTTAAAGTAATATTTCAATGGCCAAAAATGAAAATGAAAAGAAATGATAACGCTTCAAGCGCGCTTTTAATATCATTTAAATTTTATTTCATGGATAGTTTATATAAGTAAATTATATGTCCTTTATTGGTTGCCTTTAATTGTACCGGATGTTACAGAAGAGGTGCTAAAGGATAGAAGGCCTAGTTCCAAGCAAATGGTATTAAAAGATGAGCACGTAATGACATAATAAATTGCATGAGAACACGTGACATTGAGTTTCATTTAATATGATGATAGTGTCTAATTGACGTTCGATGTGCGCAAGTTTATTACCATATAAGATCTCATTTGAGCAAGCAGAAATAGATCGTTTAGAAATAGGTAGAGGAACGTGACGTAGTGTGGATAACAAAGTGGACACAAAATTTGACGGTGAAAACATTTTGTATACAATCAGACCAAAAACAATTATCGATATGTAAAGGGGTGTCAACATTACTAACACTATATGTAAAGGGGTGTCAACATTACTAACACTATATGTAAAGGGGTGTCAACATTACTAACACTATAATTGTGAAAATGACTATTTAAAAAAAATGGGACAGTCAATTTTTGTCAACACTAGAAATGTAAACAATTTTAACATCGATAGAACTAACATTAATAAAAACTGAAATTATCAAAATCTCTCATACTGAATCGGGCGAGATTGGAAACACTGTATTTTTCAACAACAGTCGACTAGGATTTTTTCATATTTTAAACACAACACTGCAATCGTCGACACTTTGAACACAGCCATATAAGAGCGTCTTCCAATTGAAACTAATTTTGACACCAACAACTTGACATTTCCACATCCCACAGTTCAAGGCCAAGCCTCGGGAGAAAATTTGTCGAAATGCAACAAACGTGAACCATGAGAACGGCGCACGACCAGGATTAAGTTCTCCGCTTGCCATTGACATATCCAAAGAAAATACGGAACCAAGACTGAAATATCTAGTTGGAAAAAAAATAGTTTTTCAATTCTTTGCTGCATCTTGATATCTATCACTAAAATATTAAGTAAGTAGGGAAGTAAAATTTAATTCTTGACGCAATGTCAAATGAAATCATCAACGATAGTGCAAAATAAGGATATAGCACTATATCCCAAACACAAACCGGGTGACCAATGACAATGTCCAAAAAAAACTTTAAAACGATAACAGTAATAACACTTTCCAGAACACTTTCCAGGTGTCGAATACAAAACCCACGAAATACCTGGTTTGTCAGTTACCCCGTGACAAATACCTTGTTTCAAATATATTGTGTTGAAAAAACAACAACACAGATCGAGTCGAACAAAACCGAAGAAAATAGTACATAAATAACAAAATATCCCACAGATTTGAAAACATTCGCGTTATATTTACGATTATGCAATCGATCTCTCTTGGCTGTCGGCCAGAATCTTGTATACCAAGAGTTAAACCAGTTCTCAATCCAAGCAACTTTCCAAAGCGTGAATATTAGAAGTCAATACTGAAAAAAAAAGAGAACGCGAGCAATGGTTTGGCCTGCGACAGGGCGATAATCCGCCAAGCAAATCGTCCAGAGGACCAGCCGAGAAGCTGTGGACTGCCGTCCGACGGAACCGTGCTCGTCACCGACATTAGAATGTGGCGTGCTGGTAAACACGGGGAAAACATTGCACAATATCAGGGGTGGCCAGCTCAGGGTAGACTCTTCCACTGGCGATGGCATCCAGTTCGATGGACGAGTCCATGCCAGATTTGACCCCCTTTTATCGGTTGCTGGGGGGTTAACGTGTGATGTTGTACGGATCCGGGCCAACGCGATACGAGCGGGATCGATATCGTGGTTCAGTATCGATAATTTGATTAGCACTGTCGTCTCTGTTGCCAAAAAGGATTAAAATCCTGGAATCATGCTGATTTCACAATCTAATAATTTTTGTTATGTTTCCGGTTCGTCCGCCACAGGATCAGACATAAGCAGTTTATACATTCATATTTCTGGTATTTAACATTCGTTTCCTATTGCAGCACAAGCAAGGAGATCCTTTTGTATGAATAAAAATCTATCTATTAACTTTTCCCTGTTTTAAACCCCTGACCTCAACGCTTTCACCGCTCAAGTCAGACCAAGGCTTTCATTTATCTGCGAAGCAATACTTTTATTTCTTCGGTAATCAAATTAAATTATATAACGTATGCAAATAGCTGAAACTACATTGAGCCTTGACGCAAATCTGTAAACAATACTGTAGATACTGAAGACATACGTCTTGTAACTCAAAGAAAGGTTCTATGGTCTCCAGAAATCTCTGCTGAGCCTTGTAGTCAGACCGGCACAAAAAGTATATTTTGAAATTAACTAAAATAACCCGAGAAGGGGAAAAAAGCCATGGCTGATCGAGCGTGAGAGCGAGTATTTGTTGAACACGGGAACTTGCGAGCGACCGTCTCGTGTCTCCCCGCGCCGCCATCGATCTTCTGTCCAGACGATTGGCAGACAGGAATCTTTGTCCACGGTTACAGCAGCTGTAGCAGACGATAGTCACTGGGTCCGGAGGATGTGCGGTGGCGTGGATTTTTTTTAAAATATAATTCTGGAGGGGGGTGGTGGTGGAAGTAGGTCAGTGGTTGGGGTTGTTGGAGGAGATGAGCAGAAATGAAAGGTCTGACCTTCGAAAGAGATAAGATTGTTTGTTGGAGGAGATGAGCAGAAATGAAAGGTCTGATCTTCGATGGAGATAAGATTGTTTGTTGGAGGAGATGAGCAGAAATGAAAGGTCTGATCTTCGATGGAGATAAGATTGTTTGTTGGAGGAAGAGGAATGTTTTCTGTGGACTCATTGAGATTATAAAAAAACCAGATTTCGAGAGAAATACTGAAGCAATGTGGTCAAATTTGGATGTGTGTATCGGGGAAAATACATGAGGCATACATATTTTTAAGGTACACACATGGAAATGACATCACACGGCGACACACATATCAGAAACAGATATACACATCAGAGACAAGCGTGTTGCAATAAGAGCAATTCAAAACAACAGCATGTGTATGTGTATGTATGAATCTCATGGGGAAAATTGAGTGCTCACTTTGGGATGCTCGAGGGTTTTTTTTATATAAAAAAACAAACATTCAAATAGCAAATCAAATTCATTTCAAAATATAAGCAAATCATTTACTTTAGAAACTGTTTGACAGCGGGTTCTCTTGACTATAACAAAGTTATCAGACTTTCCTCGCGAAATCTATACCACACGTGATCGCCAAAGAAATCCCCCTGAGCTGATGATCCTATAAAAAGACACAGATAAAACAGACTAAGCAAGAAGGCAAGAAATACAAAAACTTCTTGAAAGTGAATTACTTTTGAAGTAAAATTTAATTTATCTTGGCAGTCTCATCACGGCATGTATTAACGCTACAGATCTCCAAGTTCGGCTCCAGTGCATTCGATAAAGGCCGAAAGATAAATTATTGCGTGTCTCGCAAAGTAGAGATTTATTAACGCGCTCGACCAGAATCTTACAAATGCAAAAAAATTAATTAATTTAAGTATCTCCTGCGACTAATGTAGAATCATTCAAATACAAATTTGGTATATAAATGGGCTGAGCTTAAGGCTGGAGAAATACATCATGATTCCTCCTGTGTCTTTCTTTGTATTGATATTTGTATATAATTAATATCTTCAATGTTTTTCATTTGGGACGCTCAAAAAATCTCCTTAAATTCCCCTCCCTCAATCTCCCGTATTTATTCATCTCCCTCACTAAATCTCCACAACGACCTTTGCATTCTCTCAGCTCTTTTTGTTTGTTAATAATTTCTCTTAAAATCTCAAATCAAACCCCCCTCCCCCCCCCTCCCCAAAAAAAAAAAAAAAAAAAAAAAAAAAAAAGTTTAAAAACAAAAAAATGACACGGTGCATCATCCACGCTAAAAGTATTACAAGACAATAAACCCACAGAAAACACGGCCTGTTTATCTATGGAAGGCAAAACGGGCGGCTGATAGCTGAAAGAAGCAATCCCAAATAGAGTTTAGAGCGGCTTTTCCAAGACCATCCAACTGGCATTACCTGGATCAAGTGGTGTTAGCCTGGAACTTCCGGTCTGTGGGGAGGAGGAAACAGTGCTGACGATTGGACGTCAACAAACTTGTTTGGGGAGGGGAGTGAAGAAGGGCCGTGGGGGGGGGGGTTCGGTGTGCAATAATTAGCTGCTTAGCATGATGTACTGTTGGCTGATTAGGGGGAGAAAATAAACCATGTTTTGAAAAATAGTGGGCTGTTTTCTTTTGTGCTTATTTGGGGACTAACTGATTATTTTGGACGAAGAAAATTTAATGCTTTGGATGTTTTTAAGGCAACATTGAAGTTTACCCAGGATTTGTACTGAAGGATTTCGACGGGGCGCCTATTTACTGGAGTCGCCATGTCGAACGACATAGTCGCTACACGGAGGGTAGATTCCTGTTGCATGTCTTGGTTAGTCCGCACGATATATTATGTTACGGTTGGTCGGCATGATATATTATGTTACGGTTGGTCGTCATGATATATATTTTGTTACGGTTGGTCGGCACGATATATTATGTTACGGTTGGTCGGCATGATATATTATGTTACGGTTGGTCGGCACGATATATTATGTTACGGTTGGTCGCCACGATAAACGTCTTGGCTATTCGGAACAGTGAACTTTTTTTAAAACGTCGGAACGATATACCTCTTGGTTGATTTTGGCGGCAAGATATACCTCTTGGGTCTTGGATAGTTTGGTCAGCACTATATACCTCTGGGTTGTTTTGATCAACACTATACACCTCTTGGTTGTTTTTATCGACATGATACACCTATTGGTTGTTTTTATCAACATTATCTACCTCTTGTTTGGTTCTATCGCCACGATGTATTATATCTTCATTGGTAGGAGCGTTTCGAGTCTTTGATGGTTGGCATGGCTCCGCCGTGGAAATAAACAGCCCTCTAAATCTCATTAACTGGGCTGTTTGCCCAGCAGCACCCCCCGCCCGGCCCCTGGGTGTTTGGCGGGACCTCCAACACGTCCACTCAACACAGAGACCACGTCTCCCTTTGTTTACATTAGCCAACGGTCAGCTAACCGAATCTAGTCCAGACTCATTCCGAAATCTCAATTATGGACGGTAATAAATGGCTATGATTGAATTGCCTGAGAATGGTCAATAATTCATGACCAGGGTTGACCATCGGTGACCCGGGCTCAAGACAATATCGTTTCTGGCGGTCGGTCGGAATTTGTTATGTGTTATCTGTTAGGGATGATATCTACGAAGAGCTCGTTTACATTCGTTTATTATAGACGTGGAGACGTCGTGCTGTGTTGGTCTCCTTGATTGGACGTTTGTTGCACACTGTGGTGTGTTTGTGTCAAACTATTACCAAGGTTGAACACAAAACAAATGCAGCGTTGGAAAGAAACGAAAATTATATATATAAAAAAAATCATACGATCTTTTCCGGATTGATAAATTTTGGTTATACGCCAAATTCAAGCTTCCATTAAAAAAAAAACAACAATTATATTTTTAAAATGTTCTGCTAAATATGTTTCGGCAGTATATTTTTTTTTAGTATTCTTTAATAATTTTAATAATAAATTATATTTCAAAGAAACAATGAGGAATACAAAAATATCACCAACAAATTTATTTTTAGCCATTATCTAATGTGCCACTACGCACTGTTGGGAATTTTCATATCTAACAATAGTTACTTTTAGGCGTTTTCTAATGTACCTATTGGTATTGTTTGTAATTTTCTAATATATCAATAGGCACTGTTAGTGATTTTGTAATGTACTACTAGGTACAGTTAGTGATTATGTAATGTACTACTAGGTACAGTTAGTGATTATGTAATGTACTACTAGGTACAGTTAGTGATACTGTAATGTACTACTAGGTACAGTTAGTGATTTTGTAATGTAATACAAGGTACAGTTAGTGATTTTGTAATGTACTACTAGGTACAGTTAGTGATTTTGTAATGTACTACTAGGTACAGTTAGTGATTTTGTAATGTACTACTATGTACAGTTAGTGATTTTGTAATGTACTACTAGGTACAGTTAGTGATTTTGTAATGTACTACTAGGTACAGTTAGTGATTTTGTAATGTACTACTAGGGACTGGGTTCGACTGGGTACTCTGAAATTTTCTTACGTATCGCTGGGCACTGCCTTTTGATCTTCTTACGCGGCATTGGGCATCGTTGGGGACGTTATCACGTGACACGACAACAGTGTTTCAGACTTTCTTACAGTCTTTAGCCCTGGCCAGTGATAGCGGTCATCTGCTGGACAGTGGTTGGTCATCAGTGTTGTAATGTTTGGTCCTGCCACAGAAATGGGAATTTAAGACGCGCTCTCAGCACACCCCTGTCCACATTCGGTCCCGTGGGGGACCATCGAGAATGGCCAGTCCGATGGACTGACCGCACGTACGTCACAGTTTGATAAGCTGACCGCTGAGACGTGCGAGAGAGCCAGGCCTCAGGGGGGACGACTCTTAAGTGCTATTTTTCCACCATGCTGTCGGCATTCACGTGCCGCCTTTTAATTTTCTTGTCCACGGTGGTCAGTTGGTGACTAGGTTGATAGGATTGTTACTACATTGGTCAGTTGGTGACTAGATGGATAGGATTGTTACTACATTGGTCAGTTGGTTACTAAGTTGATAGGATTGTTACTACACTGGTCAGTTGGTGACTAGATTGATAGGACTGTTACTACATTGGTCAGTTGGTTACTAAGTTGATAGGGCAGTTATTACATAGATAGCTTGGTTACAGGGTTGATATGAGTTACTCTTGTGGTCAGTTTGTTAGTTGAATGATAGGATTGTTACTACATTCGTAGGTTGGTTACAATTTTGATAGGTTGTTAACTAGATTTACAACATTAATAGGCTGGGTTTTTTTTTGCACTGGTAGGTTTCTTACTACATGGGTAGTTTGGTTACACCATTGGTAAGTTTGGTTACACAATTGGTAAGTTTGGTTACACCATTGGTAAGTTTGGTTACACCATTGGTAAGTTTGGTTACACCATTGGTAGGTTTGGTTACACCATTGGTAAGTTTTTTTTTTTACATCTTAGGTTGATAACCAAATGTTTAGATTGAATACTGAATCGGTAGATTTGTTACTTCATTTATAGGTTGGTGACTAGAATGGTAGATCGATTACTGCAATGGGTTACAGGTTGGTACATTGCAAGGTTGGTCAACTGATGAAGAGCATACTTAATAAAGAAAAATAAAATGTGACGTTTCATTATTTTAAGAAAGAATCGACACTACAAAGTAAACGAACGAATAAAAAACAAAACAAAAAAACTCAACCTACTGTCTCCTGTGACGGGGAGCCGGTCGTCAGCTTGCCTCGTTCCCTTGCAGGTACCGCTGGCTATGATGTTGGCGAAATCCATTTTGTGTGAAAGGTTCTGGGAGTAAGACATGTCGACCTCCACACAGATGTCTCCACTTGACGTCACTTCACACCATGAATAACTATGGGCCCGTGCGGTGCCCGGACGACTTGGCCTCGCACTGTGTAATCCAAGGGCCCCGGGGGGTCGGGCCGTTACCGCATGAACCCCGAAGACGTCCCTTAATTTAATAAGCAAACGCTGCCATCAAATCGGCCGACGGAGGTATTAATTTTTCAGAACACAGCATCGTTGAGGTGGTTTAGAATCTTGGCAGTCTTGAGGAATTCAGCCTTAAAATGACGCGATAATAGCCACACAATTTTTTGTAGCTTTCATCCTGAGGAAGAATAACTCACCGTTCGGTCAATCAACAAGTTATTTCAGTTGATTTCTGAAGTCGGACGAATATATTTACAACTATGTAAACTCACGAATAACAAGCGGTCGGGGACACTAAAGACACACAACCACTACCATGCACCAGTGGAAGAGATCCACCAACCACTACCACCAGTGGAAGAATTGCGCCAAACACTACCACCAGTGGAAGAATTCCACCAACCACTACCACCAGTGGAAGAATTCCACCAACCACTACCACCAGTGGAAGAATTCCACCAACCACTACCACCAGTGGAAGAATTCCGCCAACCACTACCACCAGTGGAAGAATTCCGCCAACCACTACCACCAGTGGAAGAATTCCGCCAACCACTACCACCAGTTGTAGAATTGCACAAGTATGGTCAGACAGATCTTACAGTTCAGACGTTTGTGCGGGTGCAGTGCACACGTCTATGTATAAGACCGGACAGGCCAGGACGGCTCAAAGCAACGACACACAACGACAACCGCGAGGGAATATTCTCCCGTCTGCAGGAATTGACCATAAATCAGCCTGAGTAATGATCTTTATTTCTCATCTGTCTCATCTTTTTTTAAAAAAAATAATCTTTATCAACCACATCTCTGAACGTCTTTGTCTCAACGAACTTTAAAACAAAACAACTCCCGTATAAATATTGTGCTTGGAGATGATATGACAACGTGGATGATATTTTAGATTTGTAACTGAATAAGTAAGGGGTTTGAGGTTTTATTTCAATGATCTCTTTATTTAGAAACTAGATTGTGCCAGGCGCCGTGGCGCCTGCGGCGCCCCCGGTTTTTGGGCGCCTACGGCGCCAACCTTTTTTTTAAAGACCAACAAACTTGTCCTTTTTTGATAGATTGTGCCGGGCGCCGTGGCGCCTGCGGCGCCCCCTTTTTTTGGGCGCCTACGGCGCCAACCTTTTTTTT
>MUZC01000643.1:142301-160100 GCA_002072015.1 Radix auricularia | reverse complement strand
CCCCCCCAAAAAAGGCCAAATACCCCGGGCTCTCAAATCCCTAGCTACGCCACTGGTCGATCAAGATGGTTATAGTAACGTTAAAACTAATCGACAGACCAAGAATTCATGATGAATAGTTTTTATTTAAACTGGTGATAGAAACTTTATCAAAATGTGTAACATAATTGACGTGAATAACAACCGCACAACTCGGTACTTTGACAATTTTATAAGTTTATTAAATTGTAATTGATCTAATTTAGGCATTCGTATTTCTTTACAAATGAAGGCAAAACTTTTTATTTTCCCTTGAAGTATACGGGATGACCAGACAATTAAGAAATTGTGTAGCTCCAACAAGACGTGTGAACTGGAGTAGTGAGCTGGAAGAGTAAATGGTGACGATTGTAAGAAAAAACTGGCATTGCGGGTAATCCGGGGCGTGCAAGAACAGCTTTACATTTAGGTACGCAAGGTTAGGTAATCTGGGGCATGCAAGAGCAGCATATATTTTGTTACGCAAGGGCAGGTAATCTGGGGCATGCAAGAGCAGCATATATTTGGGTACGCAAGGGTAGGCAATCTGGGGCATGCAAGAGCAGCATATATTTTGTTACGCACGGGCAGGCAATCTGGGGCATGCAAGAGGAGCATATATTTTGTTACGCAAGGGCAGGTAATACGGGGCATTCAAGAGCATGTACCCATACGGGTAAGCAAAGGCAGATATTCCGGAGCATAGAAGAGCAGGTTTACATACGGGTAAGCAAGGACAGGTATTCAGGGGCATTGAAGAGCAGGTATAGTTCGGGGGCATACTGGATCAGGACCAGACGTAGATGGATTGACGTTTTCTTGGACATCCAAAATAAATCCATTAACGAGCATCCAGCTCCCCGGCGATCCATCAATCCAGCCCAAGAGGGACAGAAGAAGATCGAGAGTGGACAGAAGAAGATCGAGAGTGGACAGAAGAAGATCGAGAGTGGACAGGAAGGTTACTTTTGTTCACTTCAATGCCTGATAATTGCTTTTATTATATTGTTATTTAAAAAACAACCCAACACTTGTGTTAGTTTGAACTTAATTTAACGTTGAAATTATCACACGTCGCCTGTGCCTGTATAACTTCCAAAGCCCAGCGATCTTGACACCAACAAACATAGGTGTCAAACATGCAGTGTTGCACTGGTCCAGATGTAGGTAATTAGGCCACTGACCAGTGAAGTGTCAACCGTGTGATACATACGGACGTGCTCTCGGGTAGCCAGGACGCGTTAAAGTTAGCAGGGCGGCAAGACGTAATACAGCTGTTTGGCAAGATCACGTGGAGCTGCGCCTGTCGGACGGTATTCAGCGAGACTTTAGGCAGATCAGAGTAATCCTGTCCCTCGTCTAGATAAGGACAGCCCATGACCGGAGTCGGAGACACACACACACGATCACACGGATATATATACACACACACGCAGACGGTAACGCTAACACACACACTGAATACCTCGCGTGCGGTGATTGAAAGGGAAGAGAAACCTGGCTCTAAACCGATACTTTGAAATGGCACGATGGGGCGCGAAGGGAGGGGGTGGGAAATAAAGATATTTAACGGGCGCCGCCCACGATGGTTGTGACAAAATATCCGAATCGATACATGTGTACGTTCACCATCGATACCGGATTTCAATCGACATCGATACCTGATTTCAATCGACATCGATACCTCAGTTCAATCGTCATCGATATCTGATATTACTCGCCATCGATACCTGTGTACAATCGAAATCGAGACCTGGTTTCAATCGATATCGATACCAATGTTCAATCGACATCGATACCTGAGTTCAAAACGCATCTTCTGGTCACGATGACCAATCACAAAAATCGATACGGCTTGCTAGTCCCCATTGAGCTCATGTCATCTCAGATTATATCTCGCCAATAACATCCCTCTCCGTACATCTCGTACATAACATATCTCTCCCACTCTGTCTCTCTCTCTCTTTCTATATATTTTAAGCAATAACATTTCTTTCTTGATATTTTTCACCAATATGGCATCAAAAATACCCATTTCCGTACATTCATAATAATAATAATATAAATTGATAATTTATATAGCGCTGTATCCCAGCAAGGAGCCGGACTCACGGCGCTTTACATGGAGATAACAAAATACATATATTAATTAAATAAATATGCATACCATATTAACCACATATATGACAATACGTTACACGTTAATCATAAAAAAATAATGTTGTTTCAGTAATTCTCACAGCAAATTTTAAAAAGATGCGTCTTATGTGCAGTCTTGAAGGACTAAGTAGTTAAAATACTACGGATATTATCACCAATATCACTATCCGAAATTTTTAAAAAATTAATTTAAAAACAAACTATGTACATTAAAAACCGAAAATATCCTGCCACCCAGCCCACCTAGCACAAAAATTGTTATCGGTCCTGTCTCTGTAATTACCTGGTATGGTTTAAGCCACGATATTGTACAACGGTATTGTGTTTAATATTAAACAAAACAAAATTCCAAACTTAAGACCTAAAAAAAACCCAGACATGAGGTTAGACAAGACAAAATATTTCCACAAATTCAAAACAAACATTTTAAAAATATCAAGAAGTCAATATTTGATGTCGATGTGTCTGAAAAAAAAAAATAAAAAAATAAAAACGTACATGTCTCTGGGCCATCATAAAAAATGTAAACCCATTTCCGTCGTCTGCGTGATAGGTTTACCTCGAGGCGGCGTCTGCTACCTACAGAAGGAAATCAAGATATGATAACTCAAAATTCCTTTTCGTTTCCAAAGCTCACGTCAGTACATTCAATTAATGATTGTTAGATTTAAATACTAGTGTGCGAGGTATGTCGAGACAAAGAGTTATAACATACAAAGGGCTTTGGTGATAATACCATGAGTGTATGACACATCACGTGATAATTATACCTTCTGATTTTTATGACAACCCGCTTGTCATCAACTTGTCCATATTAGTAAGAGACACATCCCATGTCAAGTATGCCATGTTAGTGTATCATACCATCCTGGTCTATAGGTCACATGACCTGTCAGTGAGACAACCCGCTTGTATCAACTTGTCCATATTAGTATTAGACACATCCCATGTCAAGTATGCCATGTTAATGTATCATACCATCCTGGTCTATAGGTCACATGACCTGTCAGTGAGTCAAGTCGCGCATTTATCGTACCGGCATTCCACCCAGTGAGAAAATTCCCCTTCGGTATATCGTCAATGATTGGATGAGATTCCCTTTTACATTTTAATCTTCTGAAATCTATTCCGTAGACCAGTGCTTCTCAAACTGGCTTATGACTTGAGGCCCACCTTAACATACTTTATGATAGCGCCCCTCCGCCATACGTTTACTATATACTTTTTTGCTATTTCTAAACTTACTTTTAAATAGGAACTTATTGAACAAACTTTTTATAGAGCTAATAATCGGTTTTGTTTACCTCCGTGACGTCTAACTTAAACATTGAGCGGGTGTGGGCAAATAATATCACGTGATATTCACTGTAACTTCAGCGGAGGGGATGTGTGATGTTGGGTGTATGATGTGGGATGATTTGACCCATCAACTCACCAGCACTGACCGTGGAGTGGGTTCACGCTCAATATGTTAACGGAAAGCAATACTTGCTGCGTCATTGCCAAACTTGATGTGTTTCCAGACATTTTCAAGATACCCTAAGGTATGTCTAGTTGAATGCTTGGTAACACAACACATCAACTATCTAACACCAAAAGTCAGATAGACGTTTATTATTCATTCTTATTGAAAATGCAGGAACAGACACAAAGAAATCCTCTTTTCTCCCTTTGGTATTCGAACATGTGATGGGTTGTTTGAAAAAAAATAATCAACAACAGGAAAAACAAACAGACTGTCACTATTCAAAATTCTAATAAAATGCTCAACTTAATATAAACGATGGATAAGCGTAGGACGCAATAGTCTTCTGTATAGAAGGAGCGCCCATGATATTTAATAAGCTAAGAGTAACGTCTAGCGTTCGGTCGGATGATGTATTTTTAATTCTTTTTGACTTCTTTTTTTCCCCTCTTGGTTGTAACTAGATGTACATGCTTCTTATTGAAATCGAGCTCTGGTTAGCGCCAGCAGTAGAAACAGATATTTGAGGGAGGAGGAAGGCGTTATATTATTAATTTTTTTTTTTTAAAGAAGCATGAATCTAAACATGTCAATCTCATATAAATCTAGATCTTTCAATAGCTTTAAAAATCAGTGAAGCCGAAGTGATGATCTCCCCTTGAATCCTAAAAAAGTTAAGGTTACATGTGGCTCTGTTCCCGCACGGGCCGCCCAGCTAGTGAAATCAATACCGAATGATCGCCCCAGAGCCGCACCGCTCGCGTTCACCTACCTTTCTGGCATTGATCAATGCAATTTTTTTTTCTAGAATTGGGATGGGGACAAGAGTTTCAGAGGGAATTCCCGTATCCATCAACGGACGGCGTGCAATGATTTGAACGCTGGTGGGTAACGACGCGAGCTAATACATGGTGTGGACGGGGTCAAGTCGGGTGCAAGCGGGTTTGAGGGGTGGGGAGAACGAGGTGCTTTGGGGGTGCGAGTCGTGACGTAGGGAGGGAGGTATGTGAAGGGAGTGCAAAACATGGGTAGGTTCGATTAAAGGAGTGTGTGTGTGGAGGGAGGGGGTTGGACTGGGATTGGGGGACAACATGTGAAAGATGGATGTCGTTAGAAATGAGGAATGCAGATGAGATTTTTGTTTTTGTTTAGGTTCGGTCAGCTTCTTGTCTCTGTTTCTCTATTTCCTTTACTTTAATTACGTCATTGTACGCGCAGATCATCTATATTAAACTAGAGGGACTAGTGGAGAGGGAATGGGAGAAAGAGAGAGAAACCAGTGGAGGACTAGGTAGAGATAGACTAGTGGAGAAAGAGAGAGGGGGAGCGAAAACAGAGACGGGGATAGAAAGAAAGAGGGGGCAGAAAGCGAGAGAGGGAGAGAGAGACTAGTGGGTGGAAAACAGAGAGGGGTGAGAGTAAGATGGAGAAGAGACATCCATGCAGCTAACAAAGAGTATCGAGAGGGAGATTTAAAGTAGAAGAGAGAAAGCTGAGAAAGACGGCAACGTCGTAAGAAGAGTGAGAGCGACAAAGAGACTGGAAGATAGCAAGGAGAATGGTCAGTCATCTAGATCTAGACTTGACAGTAGATAGCAGAAATAGATAGAGGGCGAGACAGAGGGAACGGGTGAGAGGAGCAACAAGTGAAGTCGCCGAGAGAAGAAATGGTCATAGATAAATGCCATGTTTTAAGAATCCAGTTTTTTTGTTTATCTTTCAAAAAAGCAGCTGTGAACCAATAGGCTGCTGAGGCAGTTGGGGGGGGGGCGCACGGGTCCGTACCATTGAAATTAATAAAGAATTATTTTTAGAAAAATATTGGTAACGCACTATCGTTCAAAGTGGTATTAAGCTCAGATACGCCACTGTAACGAGCTTAAACGCCTTTATAAGATCCAGTGAGATCAAATATCTTTTGTTTACACGTGACAGCATCGTCGCTTATTACAACAACGGTTAATGTCATGATTTTTTTAAAAAGATGCCCAGGGGACATAACTGTATTTTAACAAATCGACACTTACCATATGAGTTGTCCCTCACCACCAGCCGTCTCTTTTTTTCATGCATTTTTTCCACGTCCCGTTATCTTTTGTTTCCCCACGACTCTATAGAGTGAGCGCCTCCTTCAGACCTTGTCTCCTACAGTGTCCTTGCGAGCGCCGTTTGCTCTGTGCACAGCAGTTAGCTCTGTGCACAGCGGCGAGGAATATATCTTGCGAACGTTGTTTTTTTACACAAAACTCCAACACTCGGTTGCTGTATTGACATTAACAAATATGTGCACAGTACTGTTAATATGTGCACAGTACTGTTAATATGTGCACAGTACTGTTAATAGTTGCACAGTACTGTTAATATGTGCACAGTACTGTTAATATATGCACAGTACTGTTAATATGTGCACAGTACTGTTAATATGTGCACAGTACTGTTAATCTGTGCTCTGTACTGTTAATGTGTGCACAGTACTGTTAATGTGTGCACAGTACTGTTAATGGGTGCACAGTACTGTTATCCTTGTAGAAGGCAGCGTCTCAGATTCCACTGTCAGGACATGCTTGGTGTAAGCAGCCAATTGTGGCACGATTCTGATCACAGATCTTCCAATAAAACAACAAGTTGTTGAGATTTTGTAAAGGTGGACACACAAAAATCATCGGCCGTCATGGAATCAGCTGTCCTTCCAGCTTTGAAATCTGTATTAGAAAGAAAAACGTGGAAATTTTTTAAAAAATGGGTTTACCAGAAAATTAAAGAACGTAACTCTAGACTCAATATTTGATAGTCATGGGTGAGTTTGCTAGCTTTGATTTTGTTTAACAAACGTTTAAAATCTATTGCATCATATCGTAACTCGAGGCAAAGCATTACACTTGACTCGCTGGTGAGCACTTCCGCCAAAAGACGCCCAGAAAACGCATCACTTTCCTTTTTTTCCTATATCACGTGTTATTGTTCTTGCTGCTTTGTTTGTTTGTTTGTTTGTTTGTTTGTTTGTTTTAAAATAAAATCTATCCTTAATTATTTTTCCACGATACAGAATGTAAATATTAATTTGTTTGCACTGACGAAGGCATTAGCCGAAACGTCTACTTTTGTATTAGTCAATTAATAAAGCTTTAAGCTGTTGTTTTGATCGCAAAATTTGTTAGTGTAGCTTGTGTTTTATTCTAGAAAACATGATGGATTTTGAACTCTTAATTTGCTTGTTATAAAAAGCATAAACCAAAAAGTTGACCAATGCAAACATGACCAGGTTCACGGGAGCTGACTTGAGACCACAATACATTCTGATAAGCAATAAAAGAAGCAGGAAGGGATCAAAATTTGGTAGAAATTTCAATTACTAATTGAGGATGATGAAGAGAATAGCAGGTGAGGGTATGTATTGGGTAATGTGTAGAATAAACATTTTGGAAGCCTGTCCAATAAATATTCGCTGTGAAAAGATATTTACTTTTAAAGAATTGATTGAACGCCTTTGCAGATCGTTAAGGCAAATAGCCAATTGAAATTAAGATTCCCCGTTGAGGGCCTGGCATCCAATGAAAACAAATCTCTAACGGAGCCGCCTGGTCAGCCTGGTGCTGGGGGAAATGGCTTATCGGAGTTATCCGTGACAAAATAATGGCGCCATTATTGTCATTTACTTCCTCAATCTCCCGGCCAAAGGGCGATCACTCAATGTAAGATGGCCGGGAAAAGACTCATAAAAAAAAGCCCCGGACTCTGGAGTTATATCCACCGACACTTGGAGTTGGTTCGCGTCAGTTCTTTCCCTTACAATTTCCAGAAATTAAGGAGACTGGAGTTGTCTGTCGGGATTTCAAAATTCTTTAAGTAGAACTCGACAACCTCAACACTGTGGACAACATTTCCGACCAGCATCCCAAAAAAATTTTTCTTTAAATCCAAAAATAAAACAACGGATGACCAAATTTGGAAATAGGGAATGCTGTTGTTTCCTAAATACAAACAAAACTTAAAATGTTTGAGTGGGCTAGAGTGGGTAGAAAAATTTTAAAATAATATAAGCTAAAAAATGTACAATTTTTTTTAAAGCACAGAATTTCGCTAATAACTGTGTAATTTCGCTCATTCATTATATTGTTTAAAAGAGCTGAATTTAAATTTATTCAAATTTTGTCTTTTTAAATTTTCATTATAATTACTTATAAATTCATGCAATAAATGACCTTGAATTTGAAAAATCATGGGAAAGTAAATGGCATTTGAAGAGAGCTAAGAGAATTCAGTTTATCAATGGTCAAACTATTAATTTTTATAGTTTGTTAAATACCGGTAATTAATAATAGAAAATTCTCAATGATAACTTTTAATTACTGATGTTTTCATTTGGGAAATCTTTGTTCTGACACACAGCGGTTTGGATCCGGCCATTTTTACAAATCCGGTTCCGGATTCGGCTCCGGCAGAATTTACTTCAGAAATCCAGCTGGTCGGTAAAGCATATTATATATAACTACGGCTCCGGCTAATCCGGAATCCGGCCATTTTTTTTTTAATCCATCATCCAACTCAGGCCAGATTTCATAAATTTGAATCCGGCACACCCCTAAAAAATACAAAATCTTTCAAAAGGAGATGAAACTGTGGCAAAAATAAAAAGCGGTAGCGTTTGGCGTCGCCCTCGGGGTCAGCTTGACCAAATCCGGACCTAAGGCTAGACTATGTTTTAACACACACTCACGCGCGCGTTTAAACACATTCACACAGACTTTTATGCAGGACCCACATGTTTGCTTTTTCGGGATCTGCCTGCACTCTCACACGTCTTCCTGATGGAAAACAGAATTCTCGCCGATTCTCTTGGGATTTTACGAGAAGTAAAATAATGTGTCTTTGGGGTGGGAGTGGAGGGGTCGGGGTATACAGCGAAACAAGTATGAGCCGTTTGAAAAAAAAAAGATATTTCTAGTCCCCAAAGAAATCTCTTGATCGTCTGCTCTTATTGCGTGTGTTTATGTGGGTGTTTGTGTGTGTGCATGTGTCTGCGCGAGAGCGGCTTTTAGACTTTGAGCCCATGGAGAAAAAAAAAATCGGATTATGAGTCTGGACCAACATGTCCACCCCGGTTAGCCTAACACTGGACAGATGACTTCGAATCGATGCGTGGGAAGGTTGCGATGACATTAACCTTTGCGGTGTCAGAGAAAGTATGCAGGATTTTACTGCTTCGCTAGCTCTTAGAGTTAATGAAATTAATGTCCAATCAATGCTTCAAGAATTATGGTTTTAAAGAGTTTCACAACTACTTTCTGTCCAGTATGTGTTAAGATGACATGGGAGACAACACTGCTAAACGGAGACGCTTTTGTTCAAACCAAGTTAAGGGCCCACAATTCGTCTCTAGTCTCGGCAGTCAAATCAAAAGTTTTCTTCACTATATCCAGAGATAAATTTCCACGAGTTACAGGCCACCAATCTCACTTCGCCTAGGGCCTCCAATTCCCTTAAGCCGGGCCTGGTGCAAGTTACCACAATGTTACTTTATAACGTGTTATTCTCGTAATACCCTTAAAGTAAATACGAAATACATTCACGGATTCGTTAACAGCTGTTCTGAGGGGATCTTGACATATCGCAATATCGATTCTTTATTTCATTTTAAAATACACGGACACAGTTCTAGGCGAATACGGAATTTTCGATAAACGTAACGATACTTATTGTGTGCATGAATATCCTCTGGGGTCCCCGCCTCCCAGGAGTGAGTGCCTTACCCTGGTATCGTCTGGTGTCCCCGCCTCCCAGGAGTGAGTGCCTTACCCTGGTATCGTCTCGTTACCCTTAGTACCGTTAGTTTCCCCTATCTCTCTTCTCTCCCCCCCCNNCCCCCCCCCCCCCCCCCCGCCGTTCATTGCAAAATTCCATTTCCGTGTGTTTATTTCCTCCACAGTTCAGAGTCTGATCTCCAGGGCAGTTTCCATTAATGCACTCACGCGCGGGCGTGTGGCTGCATGTTTGGTCGGACAGCTCGTCTCATAGACAGTTCAACCAAAATATTTAATTCAATTAATTTCAGGGAAATGTGAATCGTTTTTTTTCAGGAGGGCATTTCACTAAATAAAATTTGACAATGCCTTAAACTTTATTTAGTGTACTCTACAATGCCTTGAGTACACTAAATAAAGTTGAGTTCATTGTAGAGTACACTAAATAAAGTTGAGTTCATTGTAGAGTACACTAAATAAAGTTGAGTTCATTGTAGAGTACACTAAATTAAGTTGAGTTCATTGTAGAGTACACTAAATAAAGTTGAGTTCATTGTAGAGTACACTAAATAAAGTTGAGTTCATTGTAGAGTACACTAAATAAAGTTGAGTTCATTGAAGAGTACACTAAATAAAGTTGAGGGCATTGTAGAGTACACTAAATAAATTCGGGGGCATTGTAGAGTACACTAAATTATTCGGGGGCATTGTAGAGTACACTAAATAATGTCGAGGGCATTGTAGAGTACACTAAATAAAGTTGAGGGCATTGTAGAGTATACTAAATAAAGTTAAGGGCATTGTAGAGTACACTAAATAAAGTTGAGGGCATTGTAGAGTACACTAATGAAAGTGGAGATAACCCCATCAAGATCAAACTGGGACACGTTTTTTTTAATCCCTGTGGAAAGTACCCAGTGCTCTACGTTCACCAAAGTGCCCGGGCGATATCCATGCGGAAGACCTTTTCGCACTTTGACTCAAGTGACCCACTTCCTTTCTGACCCCTCACCTCACCCACCTCACGTCACTCAAATGACCCCCAGGCGGGGCAACTCGACCATCTATTGCGGACGACTCGATTAAATTGATTTCTAGAAGAGTTCCAGTCCGACTGAAGAAGGAGTGTTACGCCCAGGCTTCTACACCACTACACCCCATCCCGAAACGGACGCCCGCATGAGCTCGTATCTCGTCGATGAGAAGTTTGTTAAATCTAATCGCAACTCGGCCCCCGAACAGACCACTCAGTGTTGCCTCGATTTAATCTGATACAGTTGACATTTTCAAACCAGGTAACGGGAGTCTGTTTGCCGGGGGATTTGAGAAAAGAAGATCTAATGTCTTTCATTTCTAAACACGGATCATGATTTATTCAACGTGAAAGCCTACATGAAAATGGTGGCGGGGTTGAGGGTGGGGGGGGGGGAATTAGCTTGAGATGTATGGCTTTCATTCATTAGAGCAGAATATATTTTTAAAATCGGTTTTTTTTTCTCAAAAGAGTTCTTAACAAAGTAGAAAACTGTTTAAACTATTCTCCCAATGCATTACGCAGTGAAGGTTGGAGAATTTAAGATGAACATGTTTTGCAACCGAAACGATTTGAAATTGTTGTTGCCGACTATACTATAAGTGTTTCATTTACTTAAAGTTAATTTATTTTTAAATAGCATTTCGAGAAAGCATTTTAAATTTTAGAAAAAGCTACTTTAATTCTTTATGATTTCTAGGCTTTTAATGAAGATATTATTTATATATTTCTTAATAATTTATTTACTTTTACAATTTCTTATAATTTTAAGACTTAAAAGTGGAATTTTAAAACCAGTGAAAAATGAAAGTAAAAGAAAAGCAAACTCTTATAAAATAAGTATCAACTCCTACCATCTTTGAAGCAGAAAATGTTTCACGACACTTTTGAGCGTAATGAATAATGAACAGCGCAATTATCAATGGACCTAACGAACATGCATTCATTTGTAAATATCCACAAAAATAAAGAAGAAATCACGGTTAATATACTTTCTTTCCCTACAATGTCCCAACCCTATCTCACATACCACCTATGTGCTATGTCCCAACCCTATCTCAAATACCACCTATGTGCTATGTCCTAATCCTATCTCAAATACCACCTATGTGCTATGTCCCGACCCTATCTCACATACCATGCACCTATGTGCTATTTCCCAACCACCTATGTGCTATGTCCCAACCCTATCTTACATACCACATATGTGATATGTCCCAACCCTATATCACATACCACCTATGTGCTATGTCCCAACCCTATCTCACATACCACCTATGTGCTATGTCCCAACCCTATCTCACATACCACCTATGTGCTATGTCCCAACCCTATCTCCCCTACCGCCTACGTGCTATGTCCCAACCCTATTTCACATACCACCTATGTGCTATGTCTCAAACCTATCTCACATACCACCTATGTGCTATGTCTCAAACCTATCTCACATACCACCTATGTGCTATGTCCCAACCCTATTTCACATACCAACCTATGTCCCAACCCTATCTCACATACCAACCTATGTCCCAACCCTATCTCACATACCGCCTATGTGCTATGTCCCAACCCTATTTCACATACCACCTATGTGCTATGTCTCAACCCTATCTCACATACCAACCTATGTCCCAAACCTATCTCACATACCACCTATGTGCTATGTCCCAACCCTATTTCACATACCACCTATGTGCTATGTCTCAACCCTATCTCACATACCAACCTATGTCCCAACCCTATCTCACATACCAACCTATGTCCCAACCCTATCTCACATACCGCCTATGTGCATTATCCATGAGACCACCTAACACTTACCTTCTTTCTCATGAACTCTGAAGAAGTCATTGCAGCAGATGTTTGCGTTCGCCGTCTCCCTCGCCCTAATCCCGAAGACACTTTACACTCCCCTATTCGCACAGTCAGCCAACAGTGTTAATCATATTACCATGACCATGACCAGTAGTACCCGAGCACCAGCGATGTGCCGTACAGCGCTAACAGCTATGAATCTCATCAACATAACTAAGAGTCATGAGTGGTAAAACCTTAAGGTTCAATACTCGGTGAGTCACAAAGAATAAAAAAAATCCTTGATGACGGGAAATACGGGATGAGTTTCACTAGCTTCAGGCTTAGCAATTTAAATAGGTCCGTTTTATTGCTGTAAGTTCTGATTAGGTTTGTGTAAGGTTTTTATATTTAGGAAAATACCATTTGAATGTTTGAATTTTAGCTATACGATTCTCACAACACAAAAATAAAAGAAATAAAAGAAATAAAAAGAAAATTGCACAAACATAATTTAAAGTAGTCCATTTTGAGATTTTCTTGTGAAAACAATTATTTTAATGACCTGGAAAACACCGGGTAACATCTTCTAGTGTTAAGACAAAGCTAACCGAGACGGTAAAGAATAGTAAAGAACATGTAAAAATTGGCCCAATCGAAAAATGAAAATTGAGAACCGCCAATTATATAATAGAAAAATTCCGCGAGCACACAGTCACGCCCGACAGTCAAGCGGAGTTCCTGTAACATCAAAAGTAGGTCACATTCCTGGCCGCGCGCTTACCTGATTCATTCAGTCGTCTCAATGAAACTTCGTCTTGGGGTCACAACGTCTTGGGGTCACCACGCCAGGGGGTCACCACGCGTGGTGGTCACCACGTCTTGGGGACACTACGTCTTAGGGTCACCACGTCTTGGGGTCACCACGTCTTGGGGTCACTACGTCTTGGGGTCATCACGTCTTGGGGTTACCACGCCTCGGGGTCACTACGTCTTAGGGTCACTACGTCTTGGGGTCACCACGTCTTGGGGTCACTACGCCTCGGGGTCACCACGTCTTGGGGTCACCACGCCTTGGGGTCACTACGCTATGGGGTCACTACGTCTAGGGGTCACCACGTCTTGGGGTCACCACGCCTTGGGTCACCACGCCTCGGGGTCACCACGTCTTGGGGTCACTACGCCTTGGGTCACCACGTCTTGGGGTCACCACGCCTTGGGGTCACTACGCTATGGGGTCACTACGTCTAGGGTTCACCACGTCTTGGGGTCACCACGCCTTGGGTCACCACGTCATGGGGTCACCACGTCTTAGAATAACCACGCCTTGTGGTCACCACTTCTTGGGGTCACTACGTCTAGGGGTCACTACGTCTTGGAGTCACCACGTCTTGGGGTCACCACATCTTGGGGTCACCACGTCTAGGGGTCACCACGCCTTGGGTCACCACGTCATGGGGTCACCACGTCTTGTGGTCAACACGCCTTTTCGACTCGGGACAGACACTTATGGGTCGTTACGTCAAATGAATGGATTTACTAGGTAAAATGCATGGGATGCATCGGAAAAGGAGGGGAGGGCAGTAAAACCAGTTAAATATATGGCGCCTAAATCGCCTTTAAAGTTCCGGGAAAAAATATTTGAAAAACTATTTAATAACGAATTACCTACAGCAAAACATGTTCATCTTCTTTAAAGTAGTAACTGCATAACGCTGAAACATGTTTCTGATAGGTTTCCGGTGATGCCCATTGCTCAAGAATCCCAAGTCCCAAGCGGTACCGATAAATTTTACAAAGAAATAATTATTTTGTTCGCAAACGTAAAAGCTCGTAAATTAATGGGCAGCCGCATTTTAAAGGAGCCTTAGCAAAACCGGTTTAATTATAGAGCGCTATATGTAGTCAGGAAATTAGCGATGAGGATGTTTATTTTATCAAGTGCGGTAATTGTTGGATGATTGGATTCGACATTAAATATTTCTGGTAACAGAGGCGTCACTAGGGTTGGTGTCACCCGGGGCGGTAGCTCATGGTGTCACCCGGGGCGGTAGCTCATGGTGTCACCCAGGGCGGCCCGCCCCCTCCGCACCCCCCTAGCGACGCCACTGACTGGTAATTTAACTTCTTTTGACCATGCGCAAATACAACCAAATTCTAGTGTGTATGAAACGATATAAAATCATTGAGGGGGGGGGGCAGTTTCAGGAAGACCCCCTCACACACACGTTTTTTATACTTCGGTGATATAATTAACAAACCCACTTGAACCCAAGGACGGCCCAAGAGACCAAAGGGTTCTATAAAATGTTCAAGTGAGAGAAAGGAAGACTACTTGAATGAATTTCTTGGACAATGGTCTGACTATTAATTATAATTATTTATGACTTAGCTAACTGTTAATTAGAGCTGATATTTGGTTAAATCAGAAACTTCAGCCCCGTCACACAGACGTGTTGCGTCAGTTGATTATTTTAAAAGCCGTTTAGAGTCAGTGAGTCACCCTTGAGGGTTTTTATGTGTTCTGATGAAGACTTGACTACTTTAAAACACACCCATTATATGGATTTCATGATTAATATGGTTGTTTCCAGTATTTAGGTTAACAGCCATTTCTAGCATATATGTTACTCTTAGCTAAAGCTAAACGATGTCAGATTGTTGGTGAGTGCTTCGTGAAAATGTAGCAATTGGATTACGGAATTTTCTTTCTTCACTGGCCTCCCCTTTCACTCAACAATGTCCTTCACTTTTCCTCACCACTGGCCTCCACTTCCCTTTAATATTTAGCCTCCCTTTCCATAACCACCAATGTTCCCTTTAAGCTGCGCGGCTGTCTGATGGACGTCGCGCAGCAGTTTAGAATTGCCGCACCAGAGACAACCTCTACATATCACTTAACGCAATCAAATATGTTAAGTGGAGCGTGTGCTTTGGTTTTCCACTCTTCAACCAACGGTTCACATAGTATGATAGTTCTTAAAACCTGCTGGGGTCTACCTACTATTTTAAATACATGTATGTAGAATATGGCATTTTCTGTGTGTGCTTGTAAGAGATTAACTTGAGTAACATTTTGGAAACAAGACTACTGACTACATATATTTTGTTTACTTACCCAACAGCTTAAAGCTTGAGGAGTTCGGGGTAATGACCAAAACCAGTTATGAAATACACTATACAAAGTTCTTCTATTAAAGAATTTGTCAGTATGACCGCCACCACAACACATTTATCAACAAAGCGCGGCCATTTGAAGGGGAGGGGGACAAGAAATTCGTTATTGTTTTTTCACCTATAAAGAGTTCAAGGCCAATAAATGGAGATGAAAGAAAAAGATAAAATAACGGGTCCTCAAAGAACAATGTGAGGACAGTTGATCTCATTAAGAGTCAAGCAGTTAGTAAAACCAACAGGAAGTAGTTCTTGAATGATGGGAAGTGACATTGACATTGTCCAGATTAAGTGGAAAGTTCAGCCTCAATTGTTTGTTTGTTTCGTTGTATCGGTGTTATTGTGAGTGGTAAAAATATCAAGGCTATAGTCAACAAACACTGTTTAACATACGCTCTATATACTATATCTATGACGCTATTTAATATACACTCTATATACTGTTTGCACACACCAGCTAATGCACATACATCTGACTGGACACCATCTAATGCACCTACTCCTGACTGGACACCATCTAATGCACCTACACCTGACTTGACACCATCATATGTAACTACAAATGATGGTGTCCAGCCAGGTGTATGTGCAAATGATGGTGTCCTACACTTGATCTCATGCACCTTAAAGTAACCGGACAGCATCTCTGCACCTACAAATGCCCGGACAAAACCCATGCACATACACACCACCGGCTTTTCAGTGGTGGACCAAGGACGATGTTAACTTAAAAGAGGTTACGATGACCCAGCAGGTATCACCCAGTCCAGATCAAGATCACAGACCTGGTGCGGATTAGATACCGCATCGACCCACAAACGCATGGAAGAATGCGCGTTGGCTCTTCTCTCCCCGGCCCCGAGGGGCGCCCAAGACGTGACCTTTGACCTCCGGTCATCGACCGCAAGGCCATGACTCACTCTCTCGCGTCGGTCTCGCTGGGTTAGATCTTCCACGTCGATGGATTAAACGCCGAGGATTGCCCTATCAGACCTATCGTCTCCGTTTAGCTACTGGCTTTGTCACGTGCGCCAGTGGGGCGGGCAGCTTTATCATGCGTGTCAGTAGGTCAGTTATCGTTAGGTTTTCGTCTCCAGACATGTCTTGAGTACAGCCAAATAGAATGTCTGACCACATCAAATAAGAATGCCTGACCACATCAAAGAAGAATGCCTGACCACACCAAAGAAGAATGTCTGACCACATCAAAGAAGAATGTCTGACCACATCAAAGAAGAATGTCTGACCACATCAAAGAAGAATGTCTGACATCAAAGAAGAATGTCTGACCACATCAAAGAAGAATGTCTGACCACATCAAAGAAGAATGTCTGACCACATCAAAGAAGAATGTCTAACCACATCAAAGAAGAATGTCTGACCACATCAAAGAAGAATGTCTGACCACATCAAAGAAGAATGTCTGACTCCCTCGTACAGATAGGAACGGTAAACAAAGTCGTACTACGCTGCCATCATCGCTAGAAGTTCAGAGATTAGATACTAAAATACGAACCATGAACGAGTGGTTATACTCGCACAATGTTGTTACTTGCATTAGAGGACTTAATTAATTATAGCCAGAAGAGTGTCGTTCGAGTGTCTAGAGCAAAACGCGTGAGAACGCTAGCAAAGCGTATAAGGCTAAAAAAACTACGAGCATAAGGATAAAGACCTTGCTGTACGTATAAGTTAAGGATAAGGTCTTGCTACAAGTGTAAGGCTAAAAAACCTAGCTCTAATGATAAAGTTAAAGACCTTGCAATCTAAGACTAAGTTGTTTTAAATAATAAGTTACGTTGTGTGTTGTTTTTTTTTGTTTGTTTGTGTGTGTGTGTGTGTTGATTTCAAAATAGTAAATATAACCACAGATTTTATACCACAAAATATTTAGCCAATGAAAGGTCATTGTAATAGTGGAGGATAGTGTGGCCTGTTCCGGGCGGCCCTTTTCCCCTCATCCGCATTGGCATCAACCACTATTTCGCTCATCCGCAGATACTTTTTTTTTTATATCTGTTGAAAAAAAATGGGGGGGGGGGGCCGGAGGCTGGTCATTGTCCGACCAGGGCTCCGATAACTTAGTTACGCTTCTGAATTGTGGTATAAATTATTCTTCGATATCGTTTCACAAATGCTGAGATAATTATGTTTTTAATCGACCACCAAGATCAAAGTTTAACTGAACCATTGACAAGCATTTTTTCCCTCCCTTTTATTACCAAACTAAAATCATCCGAGCGTTAAATCCAAACAACACAGGCCTGATTTATTTCTCTCTCATGTTTCCAATTTCATTTACCGAACGCAGTCGAACTAAACCTCTGGTCACGGTTGACTTGCTGACAACCCCCACCCTACCCGCCCCTTCCTTTGCACGCGTCGGGAAAATTGAATTACAGCTCAACTCCCCC
>MUZC01000643.1:131423-141852 GCA_002072015.1 Radix auricularia | reverse complement strand
AAAAAACTTAAATACTTTGGAATCTCAGGTCCCTTACATCACTGGATCCAAGATTTCCTATTGGGTAGGGAGCAAACTGTAATAATTAATGGATCTAAATCTACACCAATAAAGGTTAACTCAGGAGTTCCACAAGGAACTGTCCTAGGTCCCTTACTATTTTTAATTTATATAAATGACTTACCCAACAATATCTCAACAGGAACTAAAGTTAGGTTATTTGCTGATGATTGTATAATCTATAGAACAATCAAGTCAGAACAAGATAGCAAAATTTTACAAAAAGACTTAGATGAATTAATAAAATGGGAAACTAACTGGAGTATGTCCTTCCACCCAGAAAAATGTCAACTGCTAAGAGTAACAAAGAAAAAGAAACAAATAAATTCAAAATACTTCATCCATGGAAAAGAACTAACCCAAACTAAAGATGCAAAATACTTAGGAGTCATAATAAATAAATAACAAACCTTAGGCTTTATAAAAAGAAACTTTTTACAAATGTAACAAAGATATAAAACTAAAATGCTACCTCACCCTGGTGAGACCTATACTAGAATATGCATCTTCTGTATGGGACCCATCCACCAAAGAAAATATTGATAAATTAGAACAAATCCAAAAAAGAGCTGCCAGATTCATTACTGGAGAATATTCAAAACTGACAAGAGTAACACCATTAGTTAAATCATTAAACCTTGAAACACTAGAGGATAGAAGAACCAAGAGTAAATTAGTAATTATACATAAGGCTATTCATTCTAATTTAGAAATACAACACAAAGATAACTTAATACAACCCTCAGATAGACATAAAGATAAAAACACCTTTCTTATTCCATATGCAAGAACAAACACATACAAGTTTTCTTTCTTTCCGTCCGGTATTTGGGCGTGGAATGGGTTGCCTGAAGAAACCAGGAAAGCCAACACTTTATCATCATTTAAAACTCTAGTAAGAATACAGGAATAAACACAAACCATAGAAATACGTAGGACGCAATAATCTTCTGTACAGAAGGAGCGTCTGTAACATATAAGATAAGATAAATTTCTGCTGCGCAACTTTGCACGCGAGTTTAAAAAAAATTATTTTGCACACAGACCAACCAACCTTAGATGGAACATTGGGGGTAATTGGTAAGTTATTTACCTATTTACACATCGTTAACAATTGGTGAATTAAGAGTGGAAAGATGTTACTGTAACATGAAATTGCAGAGAGAGGTTCGACATTAATTTGGAGAGACACATTTTTTTCGAATTTTAGACTAACGGAATATAATTCACGCAAGAGATTTGTGTTTTCAATAACAATGTTAAAATTTATGAATTAATATACAAACGTTCCGGCAACTGTCTCTATAAGTGTTGATAAATAAAAGCATTTAAATCAAATTTAATATACTAATTAACCTAAAGTAACAACTGTCTCTATCAGTGACTATCAGTGCTGATAAAGACAAGTATAAAATCAAACTTAATATACTAATTAACCTATACTACTATGGAAACTAAAAAATAATTAATTAATTAAAAACACTAAGTAGAGGGAAAAAAAAGAAATGTGGGAGCAAGCAGGTAACAGAACACAGCTTCGAAGAACAGGAAGGAACAGGTTGCAATTTTCATTGAGTTCTAAAGATGATCAGGTAGTTTTGGTTTTGTTTCGTTCCTCCGTGCGCTTCATTATCAATTCTTTCAACAAACTAATTAAACAAGCATCTCAGCTTCAAAGTGTAGGCTCCCCATCAGAGACCAACAGTACAAACTTTACATAATTGTTAAGTGACCGGATATTTTATACCCTGGCTTATTTGTGTCAAATCATAAAATACTCTCAACATTTTACCCAAGCTAGAACTAAAATAAAGATTAATTAATCGATTAATCATTATCAATTGATTAAAATTAATTTGATTGATTAAAATTTAAGACATTCCTTTTTTAGAGCTCCAATTCATTTATAATGTATATTTTTAGTTATTAACATACTTTTCCCTCGTATTTGATTAGACGTGCCAACATTTTTTTAAAAAGGGCTTTTCTTCCTTATTTCTTGCATGGAAGAACGACTTTGCTGTGTTTCGTCACCAAATTTGGGAGCCATGAAATTACTGCGCCTTAACCAATTTCGCAAAATAATGAATCGCAATTCAACGTTATCAAAATATAATTGATCGAAATTAATCGATTAATTCCCCCGATTAATCGAAAAACTTTTTTTAAAAATCAGTACCAACCCTAGTAATAATAAATAATGCATTCATTGACATAATTTTTGTATTGATGGCATTCCTGAATCTGACATCGGTTCCATACCCTGGCCCTAATGGCATGTACAATGTCGATTACAATCTGTATAAAGCTATTCAATTATGCGGTTGACTAGTCCGTGTTATTTCACACGTACATGGATTGAATTGCGGAATGCAACGCATACTATTTTTGTTACAAGTATTTCTCATTTCGGGTTACAAGTCTGTCTCATTTACTGTCAAGTCTGTAGCTTTTATTGCCACGAGCCTGTATTATTTTAAGTATCATCACCAATGCTCCAACAGGATTGATAACATATTTGTGAAAGAGGGACGAGGTACATCGTTTTAAGGCATAACTTCACATTTGTACAAGCAGTAATGTCATTTCTTTTGAGAGGTCTCATAGTTCCGAAATAAATACGTCTACTAGTCACACAGATTTTCATATCCTATACACAATGTACTAAATAATAAGTAACTAAAACTTCCGCTTATAAAACCCTTTGGATTTGCTTACATTTTCAGACTGGCTCACAAATTCAACTATCGTATTCCCACTAGATCACACCAGTAAATAACTTTCATACTCCCAAAAACCACTAGCTTATATATCCAACTTGCAACTAGCTAACATATTCCAAAAGCCAATAGCTTCCATAATCCCACTTGCCTACATATTCCCACTAGCCACTGGCTTATATATTCCCAACTAGCCACTGGCTTACATATTCCCACTAACTAGCCACTGGCTTACATATTCCCACTAGCCACTGGCTTACATATTCCCACCAGCCACTTGCTTACATATTCCCACTTGCCACTAGCTTACATATTCCCACTAGCCACTAGCTTACATATTCCCACTAGCCACTAGCTTACATATTCTCACTAGCCTTACATATTCACACTACCCACTGGCTTACATATTCCCACTAGCCTTACATGTTCACACGAACTCACGTCTCACGTCACAGCGATGAATGCAGACCACGGAAGAGAAGCACAAAGCACCCTTCCCACCCCACCCCCCTTCCACACCGATGACAGCTGGCGCAATGCAGATCATGACGTGATTACTTTGATTGCTGTTTGTGTTTGTAATGCCGATTGGGCAGCAACGCAAAACATGCTAGATGCACAGATCCAATTTTTTTATGGTATCTCCCCATGTTTCACAAACTTTTTACGTTTCCAAGTACAGGTGGACAAAGCTTCCAAACAGCAGATTTGAGATTTGTTTATAAAAAAAAAATATATATATATATATATAACGAAAAAGAAAAGAAAGAGACGGTTGCATTGCATTAATAAGAAATATTCATTTAGTGCAGACCGCCAACGTAGCAATCATTATCATGGGCCGATGCCATATGGAGAACGCCGGGCTGTAACAGTAACATATGTTACAAGTTTTATATATATATTTCAGAGATGTTTACATTGTTTGGAAGACAATCATCTAAATGACATGGTCATAGCACGATGACAATGATACTATTAATGTTTTAATCCTTTCCACACAGCATTATTCACACGGCACAGATACCAAGAGCGTTTTCTTAGTTGCAATCCGTGCACGGCTGTCAGTTTGTGTTGTTGTTATCAGTTAAATATCAGCGAAGAAAAGAAAAGTTTTCGTACGCTTAAAATTGTTTGTTGATTACTTACTACTACTATACTAAAGACTATAGTATAACTAGGGTTATTTAGGACCTATTTCCAGACATACTACTTTGTTTCTACATTTAAATTGCCATGGAGCTTTGAACATCGCTCTGAATTCTTTTACTTTTATCTATTTTTAAACGGGTAATCCAGTGTCAAGTGTTATAATTTAGACTGAAATAATGATAATGCCTTTATTAAATTAATATTCTAGCTTTATGGCAATGGTTCCGCAAACAGGAGATGTGCGTTTTAAAAATAAGGGAGAAAAAAACGCTTCCCCTTGGGCTGAAATTGGCGTATCAATAGCATGCTAAGGCCCGGGCCAAGTTTGTTTTAAAGTTTAAATGTTTGCCATACACAGTCACAGGCTGCCATAGTTCTAAGTGTTTTAAGTTTTAGTGTAATTGATAGGTTATTCAGTATCAGTGATCGGCCCCATACTCACACTCGACAAATCTTAATAATATTAATTAGACCTACAAAATGCGATTTAAATTTAAGTTAATGATGCTACTGGCTAAGCCTAATGCAATAACATTTTAAATTAAATTCAAATGACAATTCTCAATGAGTATGAGTCAGTCAATAGTCAATAGATAACTTCATAAACCTAAATATTAATTATAATAGTCTAATAGTAATAATAATAATAATAATAGGGATACTAATAGTACACAGCACATTATCGTGCAGCATTACATTCACAGGCCTAAATTGAAATAATTTAATAACCTAATAAACCTATAGATAGTAGTAATCTATAATAGATAGTAATAGTTGAACATATACATAAAAGTAATAGGATAATAATTAAGCATTGACAGCATTGCTTGCATCTGGCATAGCAATGTCATACTGGCAGAGTCCATCATAAATGAGTAATTAGACTAAGAATTAGAATAAGGTAGAATTAGACCTAGACTATTTTAAACCTGTCTCGGCCGACCTAAACATTAGGGATTTTTTTTTTAATAAAAAAAACTTTACCCCATTATGCGAATTTCGAAAATGAGAGCTAGACCGCTATTATCTCCTATTGTAATCCAGTCCAGGAAAACACTATCCAAAGTTGATTGAATGAGTTGTTAGTTGTAGCACGGCGAGCAACTGAGTAGACAATGTTAGGACGACTCAGCTACACGGCCCAGTCAACGAACTACCGACGACCGTGGTAACAACACACCAACCAGGCCATCGATGTTTACAGCACACCGGCCAACTCCTATAGAAGAGGCCGGGGTGGAGATTAAGATGGGGGCGATAGTGTGTGGGAGGGGGGAGGTAACGTCTCGGGGGGGGCGGGTTTAATTATACAATGTATAAAAGTGTGTTTGTATTTTTAAAAATACCTTTGTATCATTATTGAGATTATGTAGGCCTAATTAATATTTTTCACAACTTCAAAAGCTTTAACATTTTATTAATCCTTCCGACCATGTCCCGGTAGACATCTGGCATGTGGGGGTTTAAGTTTAAGACTTACGTTTGACATGACGCGAGTATTTTATAATTTATATTGAATGTTTACATTAAAAACACCTCTTCTTGTCCGGTTATCCTGTTGTCATTCTAGAATGGGATCTCTGCTTCCAAATTGTTTCTCATCATAAAGGCATGACTTTAAAGTCCTTAAATTTATGCGATGTAAAACGTATCATGCTTTAATAGATCTGGTTATTAATATGTATGAATAATTTAACTGTAAAAAATGCAAGGCGGACTTGTTTTCTCGTAAGCTGGCCTAGTAGAGGGAAAAAAACTTTAAAAAGAAGTTTTAATTTATTTTTTAAAAATTATATAATATAATCAGGTGAATATAAATTAGTGCACCTATTTTTAAAATTAAAAATGCTTTCGTTTTTCTCTAAATGTACTGGAATTGTAATAATTGTCAAACCAAACAAGAAAAAGAAAAGATTTTTTTTTTCAATGTTTAAATTAATTTTTAAAATGCGAAACTGCCCTTCTCCTTTTCATCATACTCTAAAGCAGTGCTGCCAGCGACAATTTTAGGAAAAACCTAGCCAACACGTCAAAATAAACCTAGATCAGAAGGGAAAAAAAAGAGAAAAAACCTAGGCATGCTAAAAATAAACAAAAATGACATCACAAGGCTCCCCACCCTACCTCCTTATTTGAAATAGAGCATGTCTCAAATAATTTTTTTTGTCAAGTATTATTCAAGTATGTATTTAGTGTAAGTGTAAGGGTGCAATCCAATAGCATAAAGGATTTGAAGCAATTTTAAAACGTCACTAAATAGTTAGGAATCAAATATTAAAGTGAAGCTTTCATTTAAAGTTGCGCATTTTTTGAAGTGACGTCACAGTTCTTAAACAGCCCCCTCCCCTTTGTAACAAATCTCACAAAAGTATGACTACATTCCCATCCTTCCCCAAATCGTTTTGGCATTGGCATTTATTAATATATTCTACATAACTATTTGTAAAATATACTTACATTTGATTTTTTTTATCACTTATGTCATCATCTTTATAAATCATTTGGCAATCTTATCAGCATTCTTGGAATAATTCACCATGACTATCTGAGTCTTGTATTAGATACGGCATATACTTGAGAGTTTATTCTCTCATCGCCGACAGAAGAAAATGTTAGAGCCTCTAATAGTCTAATAAAATTGAATATTTTTGCCAAATGAAGTTGTTTTATCTTGTACCAGAATTGTACAGACATATGGCGCCACCTTTCGAATTTAGTAGCACAGAGCCATAGATTATGATAGGTATAATAATGGAACATTAAAGGGTGGCTAAAAATACTGTTGCTACATACTGCTTATTTTTGAAAAATCGAAATATTTAGAATGTTAATTGCATATATTTAATTATTTTGTTTCTTTCACATGGAATATTTACTATTAAAAAAAAACAATTAAAAAAAACCTAGATTATGACTATTTTTGAAATAAAAAACCTAGAAACCTAGACGAGGTAAAAAAAAAACCTAGATCTAGGTTGAAAAACCTAGCGCTGGCAGCACTGCTCTAAAGGACCATTTTGCCACTTCGTTTTTCTGTTTATTCATTAAAAATAATATATGAACACTAGTTTAAGTGTGTTTATCAATGTTGAAGAAAAAAAAAATTTTATAAAACAAAATGCCATAGAAATTAGGCAATCATTTTTTAAAATTAGAATTTACTGGACTACAGAGTCATTTATTAATATACAGTTTAATCTTTAAATTAGTTTTTGAAAAGATTAAAATTGTACAACATGTCATATTACAAGGCCCACTGATAATCTGACCTTGATTCCCACCAGTGACGTAGCTAGGAAATTTTCCGCCCAGGGGCAAACTATGTAATAGGCACCCATCCTTATTTATTGTCTTATCTATAGAGACGCTCCTTCCATACAGAAGATTAGTGCGTTTGCATACGCAGCGTTCACAGGCCACTGCTATGAGTGTACGACGCCATGCCAAGCTGTTATTTACTATTGTTCCCTTATATTAAAATATACAGTCTCAAGTTCCATTTTGGTTCCCTTCCTGTACTTCGGCAACCGGTGGAATATGTGCACCCACCCCTTCCTCCCGCCCTTGATTCCCCACGTCCCAAGAATAAAAACTTTCATCCTGAAAACGTAATTTTTAATTGTTGAAAATGTCAACACATTAATCAACCCATTTATTACACAGTTCCAACGGAAATGGAAAAGACGTAAACAGGGTAAGGGTTAGCCTGACAGGAAGTAACAAAACGCTGTTTTGTTACGTCCTGTCAGGCTAACCCTTACTTTGTTAACATCTTTTCCATTTACTTTTGTATAAGCCTGATTGCAGTCTCACCCATCATTTGGTTTACTACAGTTCCAACGGCAGTTCCAAGATTGCAGGGACAACACGATGGCACATAAGTTCAGTGATAACAAAAATAAAACCTAGCAAATGTCCTACTGTTCACCAAAAAAGTGTGGACGTGGAATTATGCAAAACTAAATTCAGGTTTCTACAAAACTGCTTTCTTGCTAAAAAAAAAATCGTTTAGGGATAACAGAAATTTTAGCGATGAGAATTAAACAAGACATATAACTAAATGGCAATAACTTTTGTTTTAAAAATTAGCCTCAAGTCAACTAGAAACATGTCTGCTTAAACAATTTTTTTTCTTCCGAATTAGCCGCATGCCACAGCGGGCCTCAAGAGACACAGGAGCGGGCCGTATATGACCCGCCGGCTGAAGTTTGACCACGGCTGGATTAAAGTATAATCTTAAGGACATTGCAACAGGAATAAGTTAACTTCAGGTTAGGATGAAGCCGAATCTCAGAAATTCCTCGTAATTATTGGAGTTAATGCGGGCGTCTCAAATGGAAGTCTAAAATGTCCCCAAAGAAAAATTAAATAATCAACACCTAAATCAAGTACGGGGTGGGGGGAGGGGAAAGAAGCAAATTATTCATGCATTTTTAAATGAATGGAAAAAAAATACTCATGGAACCACAGCTTTAGAATATGCTTGAGAGCTCTTGGCAGCACAATTCCCCTGCCCCCCTCTCTCACGCGGTCAGCAAACGGTTGATCTCTACTAGATGCGAAACGATCATTTTGCAGCATACCACAGCCTGGCTGCGACAGCCAGATGAATTCAGCCTAATAAATGAAAGTCATTCAGTTGAATTCAGTTCATAAATGAAAGCCAATTGAATTCAGTTTATAAATGACAGCCAATCGAATTCCGTCTATAAATTGACAGCCAGTTGAATTCCGTCTATAAATGGCAGCAAATTGCCAGTTGAAATTATTTTTACAAATGACATAAGTGCCTGATCGCATTATAGCTCAAATCTTGTTGATTGAGACGCTTTAAAAACGGCAGCCATCGTTGCTATTTGAAAATGTGCCTCTTTACATCAAATTTAACTACATATCCCCCACCCACCCCGACCCCACCTTATTAATTTCAAAAGCCGTTATCTTGTACCATTTCTTCCCTTGTTTCACCTAACAAATATCGTCAGCTGCGTGTCCCCATACACGCATGTACACCGCGGCGAAACTATGACTATGTGGCAAACTTTCCCCTCTTGGATGAAGTAATATCTGCTGCAGAAGGAAGCACTGAGGGATCACTGCCTGACAAGATCAAAGGGAAAATATCAGAGCACCTTTCAACATCGCAAAGGTGCTTTGTTGGGTATTTGTGTCAAGAAATTGCTATAGGAAAGACCTTTGGATTTGCCATCCTTTTCTCTGTGACCTGGACAATATTGATGATGGTGACCTTGCTAAAGTTGACCTAATTGACTTGAGAACCAGAGAAGTACTGAGGATTGTCTTCTGTTACAATACCTTGATTGAATTTTGGTGAGCCCAGCTAGATTCCTACCCATAACAAGCCAAGAGGACAGTACTGACTTTTCTTCCATTTGCCACAACCTATCTTTGTGAAGCAGAAGTCTCCACACTTTTGACGATTAAAACCAAGGCAAGGAATAAGTTGAATGCAGAGGATGACATGAGAGCTGCTTTGTCCAGAACAGTCCCCGGATCTAAAACGCTGATTGATTATAAGAACCAGCAGATCTCTCAACAAATTCCCTGTTGCCTATTGACAAAATTGTTTTGTTCCTAAAATAAACATAGTTTATCATGCATTACCTTCAAGTTTCACGAGGGGCGCATAAACTTTTTTTGGGGTATCTGAAGGGGTGCATGGACTCATGGACCCCCTAAAGGTTAAGAACCACTGCACTAGAGGATAGAAGAACCAAGCGTATAGTAGTAATTATACATAAAGCAATTAATTCTAATTTAGAAATACATCAAAATTATAACATAACACAACTCTCAGATAGACACAAGGTCAAAAATACCTTTCTTATTCCGATTGCAAAAATAAACACATAAATGTTCGTTCTTCCCGTCCGGTTTTCGGGCGTGGAATGGGTTGCCTGCAGAAACCAGGAAAGCCAACACTTTATCATTATTTAAAGCTCTAATAAGAATGCAGGACTAAACACAAACCATAGATAAGGTAAGCACGCAATAATCTTCTCTATAGAAGGAGCGTCTGTGACAGATAAGATAATAAAAGACTCTTTCTATATTAATGAAATATGAAGTAAAAGCGGGTCTAAGTCTTAATAAAATTATTCATTGCAGATTGAAATCAACAGAATTCATATTATGGCGAGCTCCAATTCAGATTTTCACATCTAAATTATTCTGATAACGGCGTCACGCGTCGCACTGGGCCATAAGTATTATCTCCCTTGGATTGATCAATCAATGACAGGGCCAGGAAAGTTATCCCCCTTTCCAGTTTTTTTAAAAAAAAATTATTTTATTTTATGTGGAAATGTATTCATAAATGGCATGACAGCAGCACTAAAAAAAATTCATTTTAAATAATCTGCATTTAAATAATCATAGTGACGCAATCGTTACAAACATCGGTTTGGAGAAGGGGTAGTGACACATGGGATTAATCATATATATATATATATTTATTATAATATATATATATATAT
>MUZC01000643.1:109249-130263 GCA_002072015.1 Radix auricularia | reverse complement strand
TATACATATATATATATTTGGGCAGCGGAAATTAACGATTAATTTATTTATTACTCGTTAAAGAATGTTAACGATTAAAATATTTTTTAACGATTAACCGACCCATAATTTACAAATTATTAGAAAACTAAAAGTTTAAAAAAAATATTTTTAAAATAGCGGCCGATAAATAACCAATTTCCTGACGATCACAAGTCTTAGTATTTTGGCTTTAAACTATTGACTGACGGGAATGTCCAGAATGTTGATAAAGTTTGCCTACCATGGTTCTAACACTTCGCCTTCATATCAAACAAAATGAAAAGCGTATTAAGCTCATGGTAGTTATGGTGTCTGACGATAAAAGTCCCTGAATCAATTAACCCTCTACAATGGTGGAAACTTAATGAACACCGATAACCGATAATGTCATTCATTGCCAAGATCGCTTTGTGCATACCAGTTACCCAAGTTCCGTATAATATGATTGTCCAGCTCGGCTGGTTATATTGTCAATTAGACCCGCTCATCACTTGAACCAAATCATGTCAACACAGTTGTATTTTCGCGTAGTTAGTAAAAAATGATATACAAAGGAGATATTCCAGTGTTATTCAGATTTTCAACAAGATCGTTTTATAAGTGTTATTTATGACATCATAAATGTTAATTTTTGGATTTAAACGAAATTAACGATTAATTAATTCAAACATGTTGGATGTATTAGTCCTGACATCTCTGACGTATTGTCTTCAAAGATGTTGGATGTCTTTATAGTCCTCACATCTCTGACGTATTGTCTTCAAACGTGTTGGATGTCTTAGTCCTGACATCTCTGACGTATTGTCTTCAAAGATGTTGGATGTCTTTATAGTCCTCACATCTCTGACGCATTGTCTTCAAACGTGTTGGATGTCTTAGTCCTGACATCTCTGACGTATTGTGTTCAAACATGTTGGATGTCTTAGTCCTGACATCTCTGACGTATTGTCTTCAAAGATGTTGGATGTCTTTATAGTCCTCACATCTCTGACGTATTGTCTTCAAACATGTTGGATGTCTTTATAGTCCTCACATCTCTGACGTATTGTCTTCAAACATGTTGGATGTTTTAGTCCTGACATCTCTGACGTATTGTCTTCAAAGATGTTGGATGTCTTTATAGTCCTCACATCTCTGACGTATTGTCTTCAAATGTGTTGGATGTCTTAGTACTGACATCTCTGACGTATTGTTTTTAAACATGTTGGATGTCTTAGTCCTGACATCTCTGACGTATTGTCTTCAAACATGTTGGATGTCTTAGTTCTGGAGTCCTGCAATCTCTGATGTATTGTCTGCCTACTTCGTGTCTTATTATCTGATTACGTCACGTTGAACAACAAACTTCCCGTTTGAATTACGTCATCAATCAAGGTATTTATTCAAATATCAGCGTAAGATCAGTTGTTTTTTTTTTCTAGACACGCGAGGTCAAACGTCATTTCCCCTTTGAAACAATAAAAAAGATTTTAAAAGTTATTCCTTTATGTCTGGATTCGGGATTTTTTTTGTATGAGAGAGCCATAAACACCACGTATTTTGTCTGAGAGAACCATAAACACCACGTATTTTGTCTGAGAGAGCCATAAACACCACGTATTTTGTCTGAGAGAGCCATAAACACCACGTATTTTGTCTGAGAGAGCCATAAACACCATGTATTTTGTCTGAGAGAGCCATAAACACCACGTATTTTGTCTGAGAGAGCCATAAACACCACGTATTTTGTCTGAGAGAGCCATAAACATCACGTATTTTGTCTGAGAGAGCCATAAACACCACGTACTTTGTCTGAGAGAGCCATAAACACCACGTATTTTGTCTGAGAGAGCCATAAACATCACGTATTTTGTCTGAGAGAGCCATAAACATCACGTATTTTGAAAAGTAATTCTGTGAGAGCTGTACGTTATGTTTTTTTAAATAAAATTTAAAAAAAAAAAAATTAAAAAAAAAAAACTCAGTAAATGTGTGCATTTTGTGTAATTTCAACAATTAAATTACAATATTTTTGTCTCTGAATTCTTTTTAAAGAACATTGTTTTCCTGTTGCTAATTAGAAATTAATATTTCTTACCAGTAATGCGAATTATCGTGCTGCAAGGCTTTGCTGATGGCTTTATAGTATGGTTGATAACTTCTGATGGTAAGCCTCATGCAGGCGTGGAAAAAAATTATAAGGGGGTTGGGGATATCCAATTAATATGTAGATCAAAGGAGTTTGAATAATTTTCTTTATAATTGTTGATTTGTCTGCGAGAAAAATTCAGCCATCAATAGAGCCACATCTGGCTCGAGAGCCTATGGCTTCCCGACCCCTGAGCCTTATAGCAGGGCAGAACGGGTTGTGAAGTGAACAACTCATACAGTTGTTTGGGTAGAAGGGTGAAGACAGAGTGAACGGGCAGCCAGTGAAATAATGCAGGTGAGGTGAGTTTTCTTTCTTCTTATACCCCAACCCCTTGTCTTCCTACCCACTTTTCCTTTTAACTCATGTAAGTTTTTAAAAAAATATTAAAAAAGCAGAAGAAGAAGAGGAAAGTACACAAAAACTCGAAGCATAGGGTAAAAAATGTGGATTTCAAACCAGCTTCTAATATTACAGGACAGGTGAACGCCTTGCGGTGGGTCCTATGCTGAAAGTTTATTCTGCTACCGTGATAGACTGATAACCAAGGCACACGAGAACATCTTATATACATGATAGATTTATAACCAAGGCATACGAGAACATCTTATATACATGACAGATTTATAACCAAGGAACAATAGAACTTCTTATATATATGACAGATTTATAACCAAGGCACACGAAAACTTCTTATATATATGACAGATTTATAACCAAGGCACACGAGAACATCTTATATACATGATAGATTTATAACCAAGGCACACGAGAACGTCTTATATACATGATATATTTATAACCAAGGCACACGAGAACAACTTATATACTTGATAGATTTATAACCATAAGACAGATTATATAATTTTCTCATTTTTTTTTGTAGAGACGGGACCTTCCACTTGTTTATTGTAATCGTGTTCTTGCTTTTGCTTCGACGAAGCCTCCATGAACACAAACAAGGGAAACATCTTTAAAGTCATTTATAACATTTTAATGTCCAGCACTTGAAAAATTTAGCCAAGTAATGTAAACTAGTAGGGTACATTGAGATATATCAGGTACTATGGCTAGTTGGGTATCGGGACTGAGGGGGGGGGGGGGTTGATGTAGGTTTGTATTCTCAAAGTGTGTGATGCACGTTTGATTGACGGCAAATATCGAAGTATCGAATCGTAATGGAAACAGAATGCAGGTTTAATTATGTGAATTGGGTGCAGGTTTAGTCATGTGAATTGGGTGCNGGGGGGGGGGGGGTGTTGATGTAGGTTTGTATTCTCAAAGTGTGTGATGCACGTTTGATTGACGGCAAATATCGAAGTATCGAATCGTAATGGAAACAGAATGCAGGTTTAATTATGTGAATTGGGTGCAGGTTTAGTCATGTGAGTTGGGTGCAGGTTTAATTATGTGAATTGGGTGCAGGTTTAGTCATGTGAATTGGGTGCAGGTTTAGTCATGTGAATTGGGTGCAGGTTTAGTCATGTGAATAGGGTGCAGGTTTAGTCATGTGAATTAGGTGCAGGTTTAGTCATGTGAATTGGGTGCTGGTTTAGTCATGTGAACTGGGTGCAGGTTTAATTATGTGAATTGGGTGCAGGTTTAGTCATGTGAATTGGGTGCAGGTTTAGTCATGTGAATTGGGTGCAGGTTTAGTCATGTGAATTGGGTGCAGGTTTAGTCATGTGAACTGGGTGCAGGTTTAGTCATGTGAGTTGGGTGCAGGTTTAGTCATATGAATTGGGTGCAGGTTTAGTCATGTGAATTGGGTGCAGGTTTAGTCATGTGAATTGGGTGAATGTTTAGTCATGTGAATTAGGTGCAGGTTTAGTCATGTGAATTGGGTGCAGGTTTAGTCATGTGAACTGGGTGTAGGTTTAGTCATGTGAGTTAGGTGCAGGTTTAGTCATATGAATTGGGTGCAGGCTTAGTCATGTGAACTGGGTGCAGGTTTAGTTATTTGAATTGAGCGCATGTTTAGTCGTGAAAACTGGGTGCAGGTTTAGTCATGTGGACTGGGTGCAGGTTTAGTCATGTGGACTGGGTGCAGGTTTAGTCATATGCACCGGGTGCAGGTTTAGTCATGTAAACTGGGTGCAGGTTAGTCATGTGGACTGGGTGCAGGTTTAGTCATTTGAACTGGGTGCAGGTTTAGTCATGTGGACTGGGTGCAGGTTTAGTCATATGAATTAGGTGCAGGTTTAGTCATGTGAACTGTGTGCAGGTTTAGTCATGTGAAATGCAGGCTCCCGCCCCTCAGCCAAAAATAACTCCCCCACCCCCATACCCCTGTCGGCCCTGACATCTGTCTCAAGAGTTGAGTAAAGAGCCCATCTCTCAAATCTCCCCTATTCGTATCATCTGGTTTACATGCACGGTGAACACGTGACCAACATCAGATCGAAGTTTGTTTACATTTGCTGCAACGAAACCCGAAGAGCTTTTTCCCCCATCAGATTTATCTGTAGTAGAAATACAGATTATGAACGGAATATGTTTATGTATGTGGATTGTGCATTATGAAATTTGAGCCCCACCTGTGGGTACAAGGACATTTATATCCAAATGCATACCAAAGGGTATACTGAAAGGTATGTTTTAATGTACATATTTATAACAAAGAAAGTCTGGACAGGTTTCGTTTAAAAATCTAAAGATTTTTTTTTTTAATACTAGAGGGTGTTTAAAGTTGGTGTAAGACAGTCCCTCGTCAGATATCACGAATGTCTATATTCTAAGAAAAACCTTACTCCGACGTTTCTCTCTTGCATATCTGTGTTTAAAAAGATTCAGGAAGAAAACAGTCGCATATCTAGACCTAGGACTTGCCACACTATTCACTCAAAACGCCTACCACTATTACTGTATACGTATACTGTATACCCGATACACCTAACATCAGCTAACTAAATACAACAGTCAATAACTATAAATAGAACAAACCGCAGATAGCACTAACTAACCAGACCTAGCATTTCATCTAGCACCAAATTAATAAAACAATGAACTAATGACACATGCTTTATAACAGTGACCAACGAAGACGAATTGTTTCCCTTATCACTAATCTAAATGTTCAGATTCCACGTTTGAAAACATTCACTGCAGTCATCAACGGCCTGGGAGTTTTTTTTTTGTTTTTTTTTTGTCCGAATGACGTCAGACTGTCACCAAGCAGAAGTCGTCAGTCTAAAAATAAACTACACGTCATGTCCGAACCAACTCAGAAATTCATATTTACAAATTTGTTATCTGTATAATTTAACTTTAAAAAACTGCACGACCTCAAGACAAAAAAATTATCGTAGATCAGTTATGATTATTCTACTGGTCTACAATTAGTGAAGAAATAAAATAGATCATAGATCAGTTCATAACAGATTAACAGTCAACATGATGAATTCACTCGACTGCTGCGGGCTTTAATTATGTTGGGTCAGCTTGAGCTAAAGTCAAGGTTACGAAAACGTAACATCCACTCAAGACGACTCAAGTGGTTAATGGTTGGCATCTATGTCTCTATTCATCATGTATGTCGTGCGTGAATAACTGCATGGACTACTCGATGAGACAAATTATAAATTCTTGATGGTGAATTAAAAAATAACCTCATTTTAAGAAATATCACAATAACTTCACTGGCGGTTTAGTCACGTCATCTGGGGGAAGGGGGGCTTTAAACAATTAATATTTCACAAACATATCTTTTCTGATGACGCAATATGGTTTTAAAGGAGCTTATTGAACAGGGTTATTCTGACAATGACGTAATGAGCTGTGGTAGTTTGAAACCAAAACTAACTTCATAAACATGGGGCGGCTTAGAATTTTTTTTTAAAAAAGTTATTCACAATAAATTTTTTAAAAAAGGTTAATAAATACGCGAGATAAAACGACAACTTTGCTGTTTAAAAAATAACATTTCAGGCATTTGTAAGGGGATGGGCCGATTGAATGATTGATGTCATACAACTGCAAATTCTGTAACCCCGCCCCTCTACCACACACTCTTCTGGTCGAACTCAAACAGTAAAAAATGTATATGTAATACCAACAATGTTGGCAGTAGTTCAAATCACTCCCTTATCTCCAGGTGTATGTTTTTTTTTTTTTTTACTGCTTTACTTCTATAAGGTGGCTAAGAAACCTCTACTGTAGCCATGATGTAACGTTTTCAAAGTTATTTCTCCGTAATTCGTCACGCTATGTTATGACAACGAATCTACACACCTATGTATCATGAATCATCATTGCGTTGTATTGGGGGCTACTAGTTTAAACTAGTGATTACTACAAAATAAATTATCATACAACATATTATGGTGTCGATAGCATCAACCAGAAATATAGTGTTAAATTATGAATATCAAAGCCACATATCAGAAATATAACTACAAATATAAACATTATAATATTATTAGTATTAATAAAGATTGAATCAAGGTAAACTTACTTGAAATGGATTCTGATCTGAACCAGTGAACTTAATTCATACCTGTAAGTACCAGTGAAAAATCCGCCTAGTCAGAATAGGGAAACACAGTGACGTTATAGAGTGACGTTATAGAGTGACGTTATAGAGTGACGTTATAGAGTGACGTTATAGAGTGACGTTATAGAGTGACGTTATAGAGTGACTCAAAACATCGAGAATCGTGAATCATGTTGATATTAAATCCTTATTTATCATCGTGCACCTTGCGTCGTGGGTCCCGGTGAGAATACCCGTTACGCAAGACCGGAGAATCCCACACAATCAAACAGGAACAATCCGTCGACACGCGAGCCGCTCATTGGTGAATCTGAGAGTTATAAATAAACACGCAAACAACCGCGACCATTCAAATAAACCCTAGGAACGGTAACTCTCCCGTGACTACCAATCACATGTAAACACCGAGCCGAGGATGTCGAGCAAGTGCGCACCACGGCCCACATCCACGAAGTTGGTGCGACGTTTAAAGAATGTGGCTATGCCTATCACTGAAGTCGATTGTCCAACAAACTATCTGGGGGGAAAGTCTTACACTTGCATACCGTTTGGACGACACTCCTAGAAGACACTGCGCATGTTTAAATTAGATAATAATCTATCGGTTGACTTCAGTGGAGTTTTTGTTTTTCCTGGTAGTGATTTCATTCAAGTGGCGAGTCAGCGGCAGATTTTATAGGGAGGGAAAGCGGCGGTGAAAGCGAAGAAGTAATAAGCTGAGGTGATTGGGGGGGGGGNCGGAGGTGTTTGGTGTGCGGGTGGGGGGAGGGGGTATCGAAAGGTCATGTAATACAATGTTTACAATCGACACAGACTGCAGTAATGACTCAAGTGTACGGAACCCTTTATTCTCCTTCTAACTTGGTGTAACATAACGGAATACGTTACAGCACGTACAAAAAAAAATTGTCTTAGTTTCAAAACAATGTTATTAACTAACGATATACAAATTTTCCTTTTAATATCATTGGTCGCTGTGATAGCGAGTCAACAAAAACATGGATTGGGTGCTTTCATCATTGGTCGCTGTGATGGTGAGTCAACAAAAACATGGATTGGGTGCCTACATCATTGGTCACTGTGATGGCGAGTCAACAAAATCTTGGATTGGGTGCTTTCATCATTGGTCGCTGTGATGGCGAGTCAACAAAATCTTGGATTGGGTGCTTACATCATTGGTCGCTGTGATGGCGAGTCAACAAAAACATGGATTGGGTGCTTACATCATTGGTCACTGTGATGGCGAGTCAACAAAATCTTGGATTGGGTGCTTACATCACTGGTCACTGTGATGGCGAGTCAACAAAATCTTGGATTGGGTGCCAATGTATTGCATTGAAATCACTCAGATTTTGAGGGCCAAGATGATTAATAATATAATAAACTGTGGATGTTTTTTTTTTTTCATTAAATATTTGGATCTTATACATTTAAAGGAAAACAATTAATTTAATTTAATTTTTTTTTTTAATTTATTTAACCACACATGGCCTAAATCAGCCTTGGACACACGTTTCCATGCACGAGCTTTTTAAGTTGTTCATAAAACGCCAAAGTATGGCTTTTTTTTAAAATGAGCACGACAAATGGCCCACTCTGGGGTCGACCAATCACAGTTGATTGTTTGCATGCGAGATCGTACAGGGTGAGGGGGGACATGTAGGTAACCACAGTGCGCATGTCTCGATACCAAAAATACTTCGGCGGTCACCCCAACGTTCACTCTTGTTGTTCCCATTTTTTCTCTTCTCTTATCTTATGTTATCTATAAACATTCAAACCAGTGACCATAGGTACGCAAGTCGAGCGCGCTGCCACTCGACCACCGTGCTGATGTTTTTGTCCGTTCTTACCCCATCCCCTTTCTTTGCACCATCTATGAGCTAGTCTGCGGAGTATGCTACATCTGTGACTTATCTAGTATTTATAAGATCTTCTTGACTAATAAACGCTTTATGCTTGAAATTCCAATTCTACTATTAAATTGTGAATTTTAGTTCCTAGTTATAAAGTGCTTACTCTAAATTAGCGAGACAAACTATGGTTCTGCAAAGGAATGCGCCAACTAATTTCATTTACAGAGACAATGAGGAAAGATTATTAAGGTTTATTTCAGAGAGCACGACCTGGCACTAAGAGACCCTCATAACTAAAATCCAATCTGTGCTGATGAAACAGCCCTTGCTTTCACTACAGCACAGATTCTACCGATCTAAACACTGTAATACCAGTCCATTATAATCCATATGTTGCTGATTGTACCAAGTCTGAAGTACCAATGTACCAGTTAAAAGACAATCTTGTGCTGACTGTAACAGTCGAAAGTTCCGTTGTACAAGTCCATGGTAAGCATTATGGCTAAAACAGCTTAGGGCAATGCAATTTTCTCCTGACAGGGTTAGGAAGAGGGACGGTGTCACTCTTAAGGTCAAAGGTCATACGATAAGCTGCTCCGGGCACTAACAAAGCTGTATGTGAGCAGATTGGGTCATTCTATCGCTTTGGCCCCGTTCGCTAGAGTTCTTCCGATGGAGTCATTAGGAGTCTATCCCACTGGCCCGCTAACTAGAGTTCTTCAGATGGAGTCATTAGGAGTCTATCCCACTGGCCCACTAACTAGAGTTCTTCAGATGGAGTCATTAGGAGTCTATCTCTCTGGCCCGCTAACTAGAGTTATTCCGATGGAGTCATTAGGAGTCTATCCCACTGGCCCGCTAACTAGACTTCTTCAGATGGAGTCATTAGGAGTCTATCCCACTGGCCCACTAACTAGAGTTCTTCAGATGGAGTCATTAGGAGTCTATCTCTCTGGCCCGCTAACTAGAGTTATTCCGATGGAGTCACTAGGCGTCTATCTCGTTATTCTCACTTGCCAGACATTTGACCCAGAGATCGTGTGACGTCATCTCTCGGACATGAAAAGGATTTTTTCTTCATGTTTCCCCAGTGGCTGAAAATGTATCTTTGCTTTTTTAACATTTCCTTTACGTTAGTGTATGTTAAGGCAAGAAAAGCTGCATAGCTTTCATTCAAAAGAGGTTTTCCAAAGTACAATGAAGCTTCTAAAACCTGAACACATTTTAATAATTCAAAACTAAATGCATTTTATAAAACAGTTTTAAACGCGCGATGCAGCCTTTCATCGCATATCGCATTAGCGTGGAAACGGTAAACTGTAATTTTAATTTTGAAACAAATAACAGCAAGTGAGAATCCATTATCAAATCTATGAGCAAATTTTACTTAGTTATTTTTTGCAAGAGTGACGTATTATTTTTTGCAAGAGTAGCGTAAAATATCTCAACATGACAAATAAATTATATGTTGGACATGCTCTAACGCAGTGCTACTCAAAATGGTAGTCCGCAGACCGATGCCGGGGGCCGTGGTGGTCGAGTGGCAAGCGCGCTCGACTGGCGTTCCGATGGTCACGAGTGTGAATCCATGGAAAGCCAAGGATTTGTTCCCGGGGCCTTGGGCGTCCCCGAGTTCCACCCAGCTCCAAATGGGTGAAAAGCGGCGGGGTAATGCGTGGAATCCTTAGCCGTGGCATGTGAACGCTGCATCACTTGCCAAAAAAACTGCTGCCTTGCAGATGGTCTTGGCTGACCAAAGGCTATGGAAGCAAATCCAGAAAATACAGCAGGCTGAAGTCGGAGACCACGGGCCAATTGGCGCAAAACTCGTGGCACGCAAAACTCAATATTCTATATTGAGAACGAAGAAGAAGAAGAAGAGACCGGCCATCCACAGGCAAGCAACAGGTGAAATAGACATGTGCACAAACTGAAATATTTTAGGTGACTAGTGGCTAAATAAATTTAAAAAAAAACTATTGACAAAACTGATGATTTGATGCCAACAATGGGTAAAATAAACGTTGACTCTTCTGAGACCAGGGCCGGCTTTAGGAATAGGCCAACTAGGCAGCCGCCTAGGGCCTCCGATTAGTGGGGGCCTCGCAGAAAAAAAAATCATTCAAAAAGCGAACTACGACCAAGGTTAAAACAACCAGAAGCACCCAATCAGTGCAATACCCTTACTCGTTGATTATTTTTAAATAGTGCATGCTTAAAATGTAATCTTTTTAAATTTAAAGCCATCTGTCCAGACACATTTCCTCAAGATTGACAAAGTGTTAACACAATTTATGCTAAATTTATAACTGTTCAATATCAAATATTTTAAGTTGTAAATATTTAACTTTTAAATGTCATATGCTGTTAAAAGAAGCACGATATAAAAACGACTCAAAGCATGGATTTGAGTGTAGATCTAGATCTAGAAAGTTTGTGTCAATAAAATCATTTGGCGAAATTAAGCTGAATTTTCATTTTCTCTAAATATACGTTTTGTTTTTGTTTTTCGATTTTAGAGCTTAGCAACGACGACAGCTAAACAAAATTTAAAAAATAATATATTTTAGTAGTCTGGCATGACTAATTTTTTTATTTTTTTAAATTTATTTTAAATTTTTTTTTATATATGTTAAGTTTTTTTTATTATCTCTTCAATGCTCAAAGTTTTTGAGTTAGTCGATTTTTATTGACTTAGACATTGACCTATCGCATTATAAAGTTCATTTAAAGATGCACTTAATCGATGCTCTTCGTTTAGCATTGAAAATTCCGATTACTTTTGTATTGGTGGAAAAAAACACAGTCCAAGTTAAAATTAATTTCTTTTAAAAACACCTTTTGAGAACGCTTATGAGACAAGATAGCCTGAACAGTCTGTTAATGATTTATATCGTACGAGTGTCGGGATTATTCACAATTTATTGTAGACTTTGTTGTCATCAAAACACGAAAAGATAATTCTCGTTGTAGGCTTATGACAGGGTTTAGGAAACTTTTTGACTGAGAGAGCTATAGACACCACATATTTTGAAAAGTAAGTCTATAAAAGCAATACATTATGTTTAAAACTAAAATTGTTATTGAATTTGTGCATTTTTTGTAATTTCAATACTAAAAGTGCAATAAGTATATCTCTGAATTCTTTATTATTATTGTATGGCATCTGTCCGTCTACGAAAGACGATAGATTTATCTTTATTATTTGCAGCTCTTGGTGTGGCTGATGAGACCAATCCTTGAGTGGCAGTCTCTTCTGTAGGTTACACACACGAATGTAGTGGGGCAGTGTTGCCTGGTCCTTCTCCTCGCTCTTTTCCAACTGCTTCTTCCCTAGTTTGCTCCTCTGCTCTTAGTGATCCTTCTTTCACTATAGCCCGCCACATGGTGGTCCTATTCTCAGCCAGGTTTTCCCATTTTTGAATGTCAATGTTGGCTACTTTCATGTCTCTCCTGCATATTTCCTTGTATCTGAGACATGGCCGACCAACCGACCTTTTCCCTGTTGCCAGCTCGCTGTATAGCACATCTTTGGGTATGCGATCAGTTTGCATTCTCTTGACTTGTTCAAGGCAACGGAGGCGTCTTTGGCTTAGTATGGCTGGAATGCTGCTCAAGCTTGCTTGAACTAGGACCTCTATGTTGGGGACTTTCTCTTGCCATTTGATGTCAAGGATGCGGCGCAGGCATCTGAGGTGGAAGCTATTGAGCATTCTTTCATGCCTGGTGCTCTGTATACGCAGGCCTGGTATACCTGTAGCTTAGTCCTTGCTGTGAGTTTGGCATTGGATCAGACTCTTTTGTACAGTCTAGCCATAACAGTTGCTGCCTTCCTTATCCTACCGCTTATCTCAGTGAAAGGGTGCTCGAGATGTTTGATCCCAGATATGTAAAACTTTTAACAACATCCAGGTTGCAGTCGTCTATAGTGATAGTTGGGAGGGAGGCAGCATCTTGTGCCATAATTATATTGGTTTTCTTTATGCTAATGGTCAGGCCAAACTCTTTGCAGGCAGTGGAGAAGCTGAATACAAGGTTCTACAGTCCGTCTGCTGTGTGAGATATTATTATTATTATGCTGTTACTAACCAATAATAAGTATATATTAACATTCATGCAACTTGTGCTGCACGGCATTGCTGATGGCTTTTAGTCTACATGGTTGATACGTGGTGAGGTTAAGTTTCATGCAGCCGTTGAACGTGATCGTTTGTTGGTGTTAATGTTCTTAAGATGTGAGAAAGACTGCTCGCATGCATACGTAGAGCCAAACATGTCAGTACAACGATACTCACTCGCTTCAGTGTGTGATATATGACGGGAAGCATGTTCTAAGTTTTTACAATCAGCTAGTCTGCGTGTTGAAGTTTTTTTTTCATTTCTGCCCACTTGTGTTTGCTCGACAATTCTACTTGCTATCGTGCAAGTCTTTCCACATCTTCATTCAGTGACTTAAACCGATTCACCCACACGTGTTAAGCCTTCAGTCAGAAGCTTGGAGCTCAAAATGTCTTGCCGGAATTCAACTTAGGTCAGTGCTGTCCACTGCCAACTTGTGTGGATAGGTGATGAACTTAAAAAGACGGATGAGATCACGAAGCTCTCCAAATCGCGCTTTAAATGTCTGCAGGAGATTCGAAGTGAAGCCTCCTAGCTGCTGAATATTAATATTAAGATGTTGAGCAGGCTCTCTCGATGTGCATGCTTCTTTGAACTCTCACAGTTTTTCAATTTGTAGAATATGTCATGTTTCAATGTCCCCGATGAAAGAATTTTAGCTTGTTTTCAAATGCAAAACAGCCCCTGAGACATTTGAGGAAAATAAAGAGTATACAAATAAACATTTACATGTAGCAACTAAAGCGACCAACGAGTAAATTTTTTTAAAAAGTGAGTAAATTTTTTTTTAAAAAAGAGCAACACTTGAAAATTTGTAAGGTAACTAATAGGTAAATAAATAAAACAGGGCTGCGGAAACAAACAATTAATAGATTAATCGTTAAAAATTTTAAGGGATCAAAATTAATTTGATTGACTAAAATTCGATTAAAACTTAGGAAAATGTTTCCTAATATTTTTTTCTCCATTTTATTAATAATTCATATTTTTTGTTTCTTACAAACTTTTCCTTCGTATTATTATAATTTATTTAGATGTGCATACGTAAGAAAAACGTTTTTCCCTTGTTTCTTACAAAGCAGAACGAATTTGCTGTGTTACGTCCCAAAATTTGGGAGCCAAGGAATTACAGCGACTTAACCGATTTCGCGAAATAATGAATCGTGACTTAACGGGATCATTATATATGCGTTATAAAAAATATAATTAATCGAAATTAATTTCCCGATTAATGGGGAAATTTTTTTAATCAGTACCAGCCCCAAAATAAACATTTAAAGAACTGGAATATCTGTAGCAACTAGGTAGTAATTAGATATACATCAAAACACCTGGAATATTTATAGCAACTTGTGGCTACATGAATAAACAATTTGAAACAAATGAAACGCATGCAGCCAAGGAATTTCAAACTATCTTTGTCGAGGATTTTGAACTTTGACCTTTAGTCCGCTAAAGAGGTTTGATATGAAGTGGACAATTTGGTTACCGTCACAGCGGTGAGAGTTAACCAGAGTTCACCATAAGTGTGTGTTTGAGACCAGACATGGGAGAAAACATCGTGAGAACGCTTTTTTTTTGGGGGGGTGGGGTGGGGGGGTTGAGTAAAGTATAAAGGGCCAATGTTCTCTCTAAAATTTGATGGTCTGTGTGCAAAGTAAAGAAAAATTAAAATTAACCCGAAAAATTAATTTTAAAAAAAACTTGTGTGCAGAGTTACACAGTATACATTTTTGTGTGCAATATGTTTACAAATTTGCTGCGCGGAAATAATGAACTTCCGCGCGGCTTCTGTTAGTATCTGCGCAGTCGCGCAGTTCAAAAGGAACATTGAAAGGGGTGTAGGTATAAACCTCTGAACTCTACAGGTATTAAAGTGATCACCACTTTGCTGAGGAGTCATCGAAGTTGTATGCGATCACAACACCATCCTGATTCTCGTTAGATGAGGTCAAATGTTACAGTGGACACCAGACAACGTTGTCGGAAATGGCGAAAGGCTCGGGCAAAAAAACAACATGGAACCTCTATCCTTAGCCATTGTCTGACGTACATGCAGACACGTGATCGACGCGCGTTGTCAACGGTTCCATGCAGGGCTTCAAACATTCAGACAGACGTGTGTGCTTGACTGTGACAAGTATACAGCGAAGACGGGTAACCGGATCCCCAGCGGTAGCATCATAAACAGAAGTCGTCATTACCTTGTTATCGTTTTATAACCAACAATTAACACTCCCACCCCCCACCCCCGAATTCTTTTGTATAACTTGTGACGTCAACCACACTTCGCCGATTTCTTACTTTAAAAAAATTTGTAATACGGACATCTTCGTTACCACTTTCATTGTTTCTTCAACAACGCACAGTCTTTATTGATATTTTGGAACTTACGGGGGGGGGGGGGTCCAAAAGAGATTTATCCGCTATTTACACTTGGTGTGAGTTGGTTCAGGGGAAATATGATCTATAGATGGGGGAAATGGAATGTCAAAGGCGAAATGGGGCACTTGTGTGGCGTGGCACTTGGTTCAGAGGTCTGGTGATACTTAAACTGTGGTGTCTGACTTTTAGCAATGTCCTTCTAATGAAGTCTTCCGAATGGCGTTTGATGACCACGCAAATGGGTGCGTGTGTTCAACAGTGTGGCTATGTGTACACATGATTATAATTTGATGACTCTGTTGTCCTGTACACATGTTGGCACTTTGACGACAGTTTGCGCGTACACTCATTGACACATTGACGACTCTGTTTGCGAGTACACTCATTGACATATTGACGACTCTGTTTGCGTGTACACTCATTGACATATTGACGACTCTGTTGGCGTGTACACTCATTGACACATTGACGACTCTGTTTGGGCGTACACTCATTGACACATTGACGACTCTGTTTGCGAGTACACTCATTGACATATTGACGACTCTGTTTGCGTGTACACTAATTGACACATTGACGACTCTGTTTGCGAGTACACTCATTGACATATTGACGACTCTGTTTGCGTGTACACTCATTGACACATTGACGACTCTGTTTGCGTGTACACTCATTGACACGTTGACGACTCTGTTTGCGCGTACACTCATTGACACGTTGACGACCGATTTAATTTGAACAACTGAAGTATTTCAGCAGCCCCCAATGACAATAGTGTGCGCGGCAGATGTTACTCATTATACCACAGCAGATGTCACTCATTATCCCACAACTGTCGTACAACAGCACGTCGTTAAAATGTCAAAACAAATTTAAGGGCCGGACAAGTCACGTTGTATGTCACAGTCGCCTGTACTTTACAGTTCGTGAAAACATTATCCAAGGTTTGTCGTTGTTTTTAGAACAGGAATATTATCAATTATTTTGGTAGTATGATCGAAAAAAATTATTAGCTGTGGTCTGAGTTCATATTTAAGAGTCTCACCTCTAAATCATTCTAGCAGGAAACTGTTAATGAAATCAATTTAATAAAGATGAAATTGAGTGTGTGAGTGTGCGTGTGCGTGTGTGTTTGTGTGTGTGTGTGTGTGAGAGTGTGAGTGAGTGTGTGTTAATAGCTGGCGAAAAGAACAGTTAGCTATTAAAAAAGAACATAACGTTTTGAAGGCAACAAGGGACATCTTTGACAAACTTTTCAAAATATCAACATGAAACACTGTGTTGTTGAACGCCGCGACACTGAACACAGTTGAAAGAAAAACAAACGTGATATGTAACACCTTGATAAGTAACACCTTGATATTGAACACCTTGATATTCAACACCTTGATATAGAACACCCTAATATTGAATACCTCGCCATTGAACACCTTGATATTGGACACATTGATATTGAACACCTTGATATTCAACACCTTGATATTGAACATCTTGATTTGAACACCTTGATATTGAACACCTTGATATAGAATACCTTGATATTTAATACCTTGATATTTAATACCTTGATATTTAATACCTTGATATTGAATACCTTGATATTGAACACCTTGACATTGAACACCTTGATGGAGAAACACCATGATATTGAATACCTTGATAGAGAAACACCTTGATATTTAAAACCGTGATACTGAACACATGGCTATTGAATGAAGGGGTTTTGAAAGAAACTGACAAGGATCACAAGGAGAAAGCACAACGATTCGGGAATATCGACATTATTTGTTGTTCTTTCCATGCTCTCAAAGGATCAGAAAATCACACGTGCATACCTCCGATATTTACCTGCGTTTGCTCCGACCTTCACCTTTAACCGGGTGTACCTCAACCAGGCACCAACAACAGATGCAGACAGCTCGTACCCCACCCCACTACCCACTCCCCCTATACTAATATTGCCACTAAAGCCCTACGTACTGATCCACTGCTCTCTATATTAAAATACGATACTCTGACAGCAGCTCCTATGACAGAACATTGTTTCCATTCCCATCTTCATGATTCGACGAGGTATGCCGCGCTCATCCCGGGGATAGAATACATTTAAATAAACATACGAATATCATTATCCAGGCGACACGTCGCTGTTTTATGTCACTGACAATTAAAATAACAACGCCTTTAATGACGTAAGCTGGGTCCGGTGTACAAACTGTCACCTCACTGTTCAATATTCTATAGCCTTGGGGAGGCGGGTGGGGACAGGATACGAGACAGGTGTTCTGTATTTAAATAGAAGATATATATAGACTATTAAACATTTAAGATGTTAAAAATGGAGACTATTCGCAATTGAGAAGCTCGTTAGTTAAATCATTAAAGCTAGAAATACTAGAGGATAGAAGAACAGTGAGAAAAGTAGTAATAATACATTAAAAAAAATTCTGAGTTGGAAATACAACACGAAGATAATCTAATACAACCCTCAGACAGACACAGGTATAAAACACTTTTCTTATTCCGTGTGCAACAACAAACACATACTTGGTCTTGAATTCGGGGGTGGAATGGGTTGGCTGATCAAACAAAACGACAACAACAAAGAAAAAAAACCCACTCTATCAGACTTTAAAACTCTTTTTGAAAATTAAAAAAATACTAGGCTAGAATTAAACTATGGATAAGCGTAGGACACAATAATGTTCTCTATAGAAGGAGCGTCAAATTAAAAGCCAGCTGTTGGATACGTTCAAGCGGAGTGTGCTATTACTAACCAGCTCGGAGTGTGCTATTACTAACCAGCTCGGAGTGTGCTATTACTAACCAGCTCGGAGTGTGCTATTACTAACCAGCTCGGAGGGTGCTATTACTAACCAGCTCGGAGTGTGTTATTACTAACCAGCTCGGAGTGTGCTATTACTAACCAGCTCGGAGTGTGCTATTACTAACCAGCTCGGAGTGTGCTATTACTAACCAGCTGGCGGGTGCACAGTGTTGTAATTGTTCAGTCCTATACATTAATTACGAAACGGTCGGCCTCCCTCCGTCCTCAAAACTCGTGATTAGTGAAGATTAGTGAGGCTGCGCTGCTTTTTCGGTGCATCGTGATGTATGGGTGACCTATTTGTGCGTGGACGCAACACAAAAATCTCAAAGCACTTTTTCATTGTGTACCTCTGTGGTTATGTTGTAAGATGCATGGACACCAAGCATGGGAAAGCGGTGTTTTGCTTTCGAACCGCAATCAGCTATATAGCCTATAGCTATAGGCTTTGCATGTTGTAATAATAATTTAAAAACAATTAGAATAACAATAAAATGGGACATTTTATAGCACGGTAGCCTGGGGCTGGTCCCACCGCGCTTCACATAAAATACGAAGAGGGGAAAAAATTAATTAAATACAAAACATTTTTAACGAAACAAACAATGACATGTCAACCAATGGATGCATGGCGCACATTAACTGCGTTGCGCGGTGACAGAAAGATATGATTTTCAGGCTTAAATTTTTCTCTGCTTGGTTTTGAAGACCGAATAATTTAATAATAGGAATTTTCGGTTTTGTAGACCCCGTATAACTTAATAATAGGAATTTTCGGTTTTTAAGACCCCGAATAACTTATTAATAGGAATTTTCGGTTTTCAAGACCCGAATAACTTAATAAAATGAATTTTCGGTTTTCAAGACCCCGAATAACTTAATAGTAGGAATGTTACGAATGTGTAATGGGAGATAATCCCATTGTTTCGGTGCATAAAAATAGAAAGATCGTTAACATCATTGTCTTAGTGCGTGTCTTAGCAACGGAAAGAAATATTGATGGCTAAACGTGCACGCTACATTTTTGGTTTCTTTAGATAAAACTGCTGTTTGTTCCAAAGAGTTGATGTGTATACTGACCCTGTCATGTTCCCTTTTACCCAATATACCGACATGTTTAAGTATTTCCTTATCAAATAATTTTCTATTTTAAATGGTCTGCTAGCTCAAACAAGAATAATGTTCTGACTATGGGTATTCCGTCCAAAAGTAGAATTGAGTGTTAATCGACGTGATCTTTATAGTATAGTATATAACCAAAACCAGGAATACTTTTATTGGTTCTATTTTGTCTTCCGTGGGTTGCCTTTAAATTCACCCAAATACTGCGCGATAAGCCCACCCAGGCCTGTCAATTTTATTATAAGATTATACCACGACGATGTTACCTTATAATTGAACTACAGTGTGGAGCTCTATTTTTTGTTTTATTTTTATTGATTATTATTAATATTTATATTTTTATACTGCCACTCCCAGTATGAATGTCTCTTTCGCTGTTTTCCTATAACTAAAATACTTGTAGAATAAAGGTCAGGGTTCGGCAGCCTATTCGTGTTACAGTGTTACAGCTGGATGTTCTAGTTACTAGTTCATTTAGCAGGACAACACGTGAAAACTACACCTAAAACAGCGTAGTCGTAAAGTTTATCATGTTGCCTTAGTTGGTTCATGTGTAGAATAGCGTTATCCATGCATATTTTGGCACTCGTGTGTGTTAAAGCAACATGCAGATATAACCTACCTTAATTTCAATTGTTATTTAAATTTTAAACTTGATCACTAATCCAGGATTATCATCCAATAATAGTCCATGAACAAACATCCACACTCTTTAGTTCACCTTAAAATGCATCCATTCCCCGGTGGGCTGAGAACTAAAATCCAGAAATTTCAAGAAAGACAACAGTTCTTTTCAACTTTGCTTGTGCTACTCCTTTGTTTTTTTAAAATAAAACCCAACAAAAACAACTAACTCTTCACACTCTCGTTTATCTCCCTCTATTTCTCTCTTGTGTACGTCTGCAGACATATCAAGCCAGACTAGCCAGGAACTTCGCGCAACTGTTGGGGCTTAAAAAATTTATTCGTGACATGCGCACTCACACGTTCACACGAGCCACTCTCCATCCTCCCCCCGGTTCACCTTCAGTTCCGATGTACTCACGGCTCGTTCCATCCAAACAATTGACCGTCGGGTCGAGAGCGGAACGATTATTAGGTCACTGGCTTAGGGTTAGAGTTAGGGTTAGGGTTAGGTTTAGGGTTAGGGTTAGGGATAGGGTTAGGGATATGGTTAGGGCTAGGGTTAGGGATAGGGTTAGGGTTAGCGATAGGGTTAGGGTTAGGGTTAAAACGACGACGACTCTAGAGGAGAATACAATCAGATCGTGGAGACGAACGGTGCAGCTACAGCCTTCGAGAGAAATTAATCTGAGGAACAATCTCCAGCGTTTAAAAATAGCCTGAGGGTTAAATCGAGCTGAAGGTTAAAATAGCCTGAGGGTTAAATCGAGCTGAAGGTTAAAATAGCCTGAGTGTTAAATCAAGCTGAAGGTTAAAATGGCCTGAGGGTTAAATAGCCTTAGGGTTAAATTAAGCTGAAGGTTAAATTAAGCTGATGTTAAAATAGCCTGAGGGTTAACTAATGCTGAAGGTTAAAATATCCTGAGGGTTAAATCAAGCTGAAGGTTAAAATAGCCTGAGGGTTAAATCAAGCTGAAGGTTAAAATAGCCTGAGGGTTAAATCACGCTGAAGGCTAAAATAGCCTGAGGGTTTCATTGAAGTTGAAAGATAAAATAGCCTGAGGGTTAAATTGAAGCTGAAGGATAAAATAGCCTGAGGGTTTAATTGAAGCTGAAGGGTAAAATAGCCTGAGGGTTATTACTACACGAGGTTCAAAATAGTCTGAGGGTTAAAATGGCCTGATCTGTTATGTAGCCATAAGATTCAGATATTGTAAATGTGTAAATGATCTGAGCTTTAAAATAGAGAAAATTTGAAATAGATTAATACCACTGTGTGTGTGTTTTAAAGAGTGTCTAAATTCTAATCTGGCAATAAGTTGTGAGGCAGGTTTTAATGTAAAAATATTGGATCAAGAGACATCACTCATATTGAAAACGCGTAGAGGATTTTTAAAAAAATAAAGAATTTTTTTTTATAAAGCTGCAACAAACACACAC
>MUZC01000643.1:89637-109236 GCA_002072015.1 Radix auricularia | reverse complement strand
CCCCCCCCCCCCCCATGCATAAAACGTAAATTTTTTTACCCCCCCCACCCCCGCGTCTTTTTCCATTTTTTCTGTCCTAATTACGTCCTTGATTAATAAACAGTTGTTTTTTTTTCTCTAAAAACCACCAGTGGACAGATCTGCACAAAATTGTATTTATTGTTTTTAAATATTAATACATGTCGATAGTCAGAAATTTCAAGTACTTCTCAAACAAGAACAACACGAAGTAATAAATTTGATGTACTGTATCGCTAAATTTTACCAAATGAAAAGAAAGTTAATGAACAGAAATGTGTGACTCAAAATATAAGTATTAAGTTCCTATAAAAGCTGGTCTAAAGGCATTACTTCATCTACATGCAGTGTCAGACTATTTGGCAATGATCGCTAAACCGCGAAAAAAAATAATTTGCCTAATGTGGTTTACATTGCTTGATTTAGCAATGAGGGCGTGTGAATAATAGTTTTATTCAGTCGTTGAAACTATGCCAATTAAAAAATAAAAACAGAGCAAAGCATGACGAAAAAGAAAATAAATTGTGTTTTGTCCACGTCACGTTTGTGTGTGAATGTCTAGTTGATATCAATCCATGTTTTTTTTTTTTTTTAATGTCGTAAAACGAGAGAGGTTCATATGATTAAACTTCGCGAACAAAAGTACACACAACAAAGCACTTTTAGTTTCTCATTGCATGACATAAATAAGGAGTATGAGATTATTAATGTATCTGCAGCCTTGCTTGCAGAGCGGCTGAGTGATGGGTTGGTGAACAGCTGTTAATAGTTTCTTTTTATTGTTGATTATGCATATTTTATTACTAAATAAGGTCTTGAGGACTACAATGTAAGAAAGGACAATATAGGACCCATAGGACCTCTAACTTTCGTGTGTGCAAAAGAAACAAACATTCGTGCAAAGTTGCACAGCATTTAATTTTCTTTTTTCAAAATTTTACAATGCACAGACATACTATAATATTGTCCTTATCAAAATTTGCTATGCGGTAATTATTAGATGCAGATCGGCGTCTCTCTGATATCAGCGCGGCTGCGCAGCTTAAGGGAACCCTGTAAAGGACATTATGACAAAGATCTTTTTATGTTTTTGCATTACGTTTTTTCTATCAAAAACTTAAAATACGCACTTAATTTCAACAGCAAGGTTTACATTTAAAATCAGCAATAGGAACTTTGTTTTTTACTTACATTCTTTTTAAAATGTTACTTTGCACATTTACCATTTTATTTTAATATGGCAACAAATGTAAAGTGAAACTAAACATATGTAAGGCAACTATAAGAAAGTTTCCTTTGTTGTTAAAAGTAAAATACAATTATAACAAATGAAAAACACAAACGTATCCTCCCGCAACCCACACAAACACTTTCAATTATACACATTCTGATGTTCTGGCAATGTTGTGTTTTCGGAATTGAGTTAGCCCAGCTCTGCTTACTTCCCTTGTTTTCTTCAAATTTGTTTTTGAAGTTGTCTCGTCTCTGGTTGGTGCCTGAAGAATGGGTTAAAAAAGCCTTGCATCGACTCCTAGGATTGGATGGGCGTTTCAAGTGACGTAGATAATATACCCCCGATACATTTCATAGATTGCTGCAACTAGGGCTAAGCCGGTTATTGGCACGCTGGTCCTAAGTTTAAGGAACACAAAAACATGCCTCAACCGAACAAAATACTTGAACGAGTCTGGATGGTTATTTTTTTTTCTTTCTAAAAGCAATTTCTCAATGGGACTAATTGCGTTTATATTTTTGAAAAGTCTATCCTGTATGGATGTCTGTTCGAGCTTGCACAAGCAACTTCTCCTGAACCATACCAGAGATAGAGGGTCCGGATTTTTTGCAAATATGTTAAGGAGGTCCCCTTCCCCCCCCCCAACCCCGAAAAAAAGTGTACTAAATTTCCTGAAATTTTTTTTTAACGAAAAAAATATCAGCATTTTGTCAATTTCTCGCCAACTTTAACAGCTATCGGGTATTTACTTTCAGAATTATTGATTTGAACTTACTTTGAATGTAATCTAGAATGATTTTCCTTGAAAAATTGTTGGAAATTGCGCTTAAATACTCATTCGAATTTTCATTTTTATTATTTTTTTCAAAGGGGCCATCTCTCTTAATTTTCACACTGGCACCAGGCCAATGTAATCAATCAGCAGTGGATGCATATAAACTATGTTTTATAGGTACATATTTTGCCTAAATGTTACCTTGAGTGAAGTAATAAATAACAGAAAGCGACCAGAGAATTTAATGTAAACTAAAGGGAAGTGATTCTCTGAATACATTGATTACTGGTAACACAACGAATGTTAATTTTTAAATTATTCTTTTGCCTGACAAAGTACTCGGGCATGGAATGGGTAAGCGGGGTGGGGGACAATTATTTTTAACAATACGCCATCTTTTTACCAGAAATATGAAGGTTAACTTACTTTTAATAAATGTTAAACGCATATAGGATATTTGAGGTTAAATTATTTAAATGGCACATGCAAATGTTGACAAATTTAAAAAGAAAATAACCAAATTAATGTATTTTTGTTTTACGTTCCATCTAGAATCTAGAAGACATGGATCATTTGTGTATCGAACTTTGACATTTGACATCAAATGAGGTCAGACCACGAACGAGATTGATATTTTGGTTTCAAATCCAATTTTGATTTAATTGTTACTTTCAAGATGAGAAGAAAAAGAAAAAGCTGGGGGGGGGGAGTGTAAATTAATCCTTAACGCTTACGTACGTTTATTTTCACCTTCTTTCTTTTTCACTCCTAAACAAAACACCGGGAACATCTTAACACCATCATTCGTTTTATTTGACGCGACTGTAACGGGAAAGGTTGTTTGTAGAAAGTCGCGCTGGTAATGGAAGTCATTTAGGATTATGGTTCTTGCTGGAAATGATAGGGTTAGGGTTGATTTTTTTTCGGGGGGGGGGGGGGGGNGGGGGCTTCGGAATCGGTCGTGTTTTTAAACAATGGAACCCGTTGGTTTGTCACGGCCCAGGCTACCACGGAGTTACTTGATTTAACCATTTAACCTGCAGGTTGTTTCATTTCATTTTACAGAATGGCAGCAGACGATAATTGAACTAGTTTCATTTTGGACTTACTGCAGAAGTAAGGAACAATAACCGGACAGTGTTTCTATGACGGTGGTTTATAAAGATTGTGCGCATTTTTTTTCAAAAATTCAATAATAAAGTTTACGCTGCCATAGTTACTGTCATACCAATGCCACATTGCTATTGTCATCTTAAAGATGTCATGTCAAGACGCTGGATATCATAGTCATTGTTAATGGTGCATTTTACCAAATTTAAAAAAAAAAAAAAAAAAAAATTTCTCAAATAGCCACATCATTTGTTACATTTTAACATATGGTTTACCATGAATATCTTTTACTCCTGATATATTTTGAAATATTCCTTCTTTCCCAGCATCCCTTGTTCCTCTATACTCGTCTATTTCCAATGTTTCCCAGCATCCCTTGTTCCTCTATACTCCTCTATTTCCAATGTTTCCCAGCATCCATTGTTTCTCTATACTCCTCTATTTCCAATGTTTCCCAGCATCCCTTGTTCCTCTATACTCGTCTATTTCCAATGTTTCCCAGCATCCCTTGTTCCTCTATACTCGTCAATTTCCAATGTTTCCCAGCATCCCTTGTTCCTCTATACTCGTCTATTTCCAATGTTTCCCAGCATCGCTTGTTCCTCTATACTCGTCAATTTCCAATGTTTCCCAGCATCCCTTGTTCCTCTATATTCGTCTATTTCCAATGTTTCCCAGCATCACTTGTTCCTCTATACTCGTCAATTTCCAATGTTTCCCAGCATCCCTTGTTCCTCTATACTCGTCTATTTCCAATGTTTCCCAACATCCCTTGTTCCTCTATATTCGTCTATTTCCAATGTTTCCCAGCATCCCTTGTCCTTGCATTTTTCCATTGTTTCTCATCAGCTCTCGTTTCTATATAAATATATATCAGTTCCCTTCTTCCGTATTTCCCAGCGCCCCCCGCCAGCCCCACTTATTTGGGTCTTGTTTCGAGTCGAAAGCTCACCACTTAATCACCAGATAACGACACCCGAACGGTCCCATCAGCCGAAACGTCAGGCGGTGCGCAGGTGCACACTTTGCACATGCTTTTACCTGACTTTCCGGTGTTTGATAGCCTTGGTGAGCAATGTTGGTGTGCATTTATGTGTAACTGCATGTGTACAAGGAGAAAGGGGGCGGAGATGGGTGAATAGTGGGTTATGAGGATATAGAATAAAATTCGCAGAAAGAGAGAGAGGGAGAGAGAGAGATAGATAGATAGAGAGAGAGAGAGAGAGAGAGAGAGAGAGAGAGAGAGAGAGAGAGAGAGAGAGAGAGAGAGAGAGAGATTATATACGTAAATAGTGTTATATGTCTAGGGATGAGGTTCAATTCAATAAATTCAACTGGGATTGAAAATTAACAGCGATTTAATATGTGAACTTAAAAATACATGTTGTTGAGCCTTCTCGTCCATGAGGGACATCTACCGATCATCGCCGGCGTCTGCACTTCCTCCTAGGACATGGGCCACCTACAAAAGACCTCCAGGCATCTCTATCCTGGGCCATTTTCTCCAGGATCTTCCATTCATGGCCAATTCTCTTGATGTCTGCCTCCAATTCTCGGCGCCAGGTGTTTCTTGGGCGGCCTCTTTTCCGTTTACCCTGTGGGTTCCATTTCAGGGCTTGCCTTGTTGTATTAGAAGCAGGTTTCCTTAGTGTATGACCGATCCACTTCCACCGCTTTTGAAGAATCTCTTCCTCGATGGGCTTCTGTTTAGTCCGCTGCCACAGTTCCCGGTTGCTGATTTTGTCCGGCCAGTGAATTCTGAGAATCCTTCTTAGACAATTGTTAATGAAGGTCTGGATTCTGGTCAGGTTTACAGCCGTTGTTCTCCATGTCTCAGCTCCATATAGCAGCACTGGTTTCACCATAGCGTTAAAAATCCTTACTTTTAACTTGCTGCCTAAGTTGTTGGCGACCCAAACGTTCTTGAGTTGCTGGAAGGCTGCTCTTGCTTTTCCGATCCTTATTTTGACGTCGGCATCTGTACCACCTTGTTTATCTACCATGCTGCCAAGGTAAACAAAACTCTCCACCTCCTCAAGGGCTTCTCCTTCAAGCATGATGGGTGATTTCCTGGTGGCATAAACCTCGAGGATTTTACTCTTCTCTTTGTGTATGTTGAGACCTATGCTAGCAGAAGTGGCTGCGACTATGTTTGTTTTCTCCTGCATCTGTTGTTGGGTATGTGCAAGAAGGGCAAGGCCATCAGCAAAGTCGAGATCATCAAGTTGATCCCACAAGGTCCATTGGATGCCATTCCTTTTCTGCTGTGTAGATGTTTTCATTACCCAGTCAATGGCTAATAGAAACAGAAATGGTGACAGCAAGCAACCTTGTCTCACACCAGTCTTCACCTGGAAAGCATCTGTCACCTGCTGACCATGGACAACTCGGCAGTTTATACCTTCATACATGTTTCTGATTATATCCGTAATCTTCTGTGGCACCCCATAGTGCCTTAGCAATCTCCACATGGTTTGCCTGTCCACACTGTCGAAGGCTTTTTTGTAGTCAACAGAGTTGATATAGAGTGGTGAGTTCCACTCTAGTGACTGCTCTAGAATGATGCGCAGTGTCGCTATTTGGTCAGTGCAGGATCTGTTGGTGCGAAATCTGTTGGTGCGAAAACCAGCTTGTTGGTCCCGCAGCAGAGGGTCTACCGCGTTTTTCATCCTGTTAAGCAATACACGGTTGAAAAATTTTCCTGGGATGGACAGTAGGGTGATGCCTCTGTAGTTCGAGTAGGAGCTTAAATGTCCCTTCTTTGGGATCTTGATAAGGTATACCTCTTTCCAGTCAGAAGGCACTTGTTCCTCTTCCCATATCTTCATAAACAAAGGGTGTAGCATTTCCACACTGGTTTCCAAGTCCGCCTTCAGTGCCTCTGCTGGGATGCCATCAGGTCCTGCAGCTTTTCCATTTCTGAGTTGTTTAATGGCCCTGCTAATCTCTTTTTTTGTGGGACTATTACAGTCAATTTGCAGGTCATTATCAGCTGGTTGGATATCTGGTGGATTCCTTGGTTCTGGTCTGTTTTAAGAGCTCTTCAAAATGCTCCTTCCATCTACCTCTCTGCTGCACATCACTTGCAATGTTGTTTCCCATTTTATCCTTCACTGGTCTCTCAATCTTGCTAAATTTCCCAGATAGCATCTTAATTGTATCAAACAGTTCTCTCATGTTCCCCTGGTAAGCTGCATCTTCTGCTTCTTTAGCAAGTTTGTCAACAAATTCTTTCTTGTCCCTCTTGATGCGTTTCTTAACTTCTTTATTTGCATCTGCATACTCTTTCTGGGATTTGTATTTCTGGGCTCGTGTGCAGCTGTTTTTTTATTTCTGTTTTCTTTCTTTTCCTTTGTTCTATTTTATTCAGTGTACTTGCTGTTATCCATTCTTTGTGTGCCTGTTTCTTGTTTCCTAGCACTTCTTGGCATGTTGACTGGACTGTTTCCTTCACGCTTTGCCACTTTCCTTCAGTGGATTCGTCTTCGAGTATTTGGCGTAGGGCTTGGAACCTATTGGACAGTGAGATCTTGTATTCTTCCTTTTTTGCTTGGTCCTTCAGGAGGGAGGTATTATACCTAGACCTACATGCTGGTTGCTCGGTATAATGTCTCTTTAGCTTCAATTTTATCCTGGCCACAAGGAGATGGTGGTCTGAGGCAACATCAGCTCCCCTCTTTACACGGACGTCTTGGAGAGATAGCCTGAATTTTTTACAAATGCATACATGGTCTATTTGGTTCATCGTTCTCATGTCCTCTGAGACCCATGTAGCTTTATGTATTCATTTGTGCTGGAAAATACTCCCTCCTATTACTAGGTCTGCAGTGGCACATAGGTCTGCAAACCTCTCACCGTTGTCGTTCATCTCGCCTATCCCTTGTTGTCCCATAACCTCTTCATACCCTGTGTTGTTACTGCCGATCTTGGCATTGAAGTCTCCCATGAGGATGACGATGTTCCTCCGTGGGCGACCCTGGACTATGGTTATCACTCTATTGTAGAATTCTTCTTTGTCTCTTTCGTCACTTTCGTTAGTTGGTGCATAACATTGGATGACATCTAGGTTGATGCTACGCTTCTTTGTCCGAAAGGTTGCTAAAAGAATTCTAGGTCCATGGACCTCCCATCCAATGAGTGCTCCTTGTGCTGCCCTTGATAGCATCATGGCAACACCCAGGGTATGTGGGGCATCCTCTTCTTCGTGTCCCGAAAATATCACCATCTCTCCCGAGATTAATCTCTTCTGTCACAGTCCAGTCCATCTTACTTCCCTTATTCCTAGAATGGTGAGCTTTTAGTTCTTCATCTCCGTGGCTATCTGTGCAGCCTTTCCCGCTTCATACATAGTGCGGACATTCCACGCTCCGATGGTGGTGGTGTTCCTGGTAGAGATGATGGTTGTCGGTCTAACAGCTTCCAGATTTTGGCTTTCACTATTAGGCGTCATATTTCCTTCCTCAGAGGATCCATCTTCTCCCAGGACTGAAATGACTTTTGTTACTCTTTTCGGTGTTTTTGTAACTCTGATCTTTTACACGGCAGGGTTGTTGGCCTTGCGCGCAACCACTTGGGGGTTGCCCCTCACAGCTCAATGGATAGCTGCCTTTGTTCGGGTTGGGTCCCTAGCCTTTTTGGATCCCTCCTCTTCCTACAAGGCAGTAGGGCTGATTTTGGTCCACCCCGGGTATTTTATTTCCCCGGTACCCTCTATATCTGGTGGGCTTTCCCCTATCCGCCGGCTGGGGAGGCGCTCGATAGAAGATCAGCAACTCCCACGAGTTTAAAAATACATAAGTGTAACAAAAACGTCTATATGCTAACAATTAAAACAACCTCAAAGCAGAAAATAAGTAAAAATCGTCAACATACAAATTGTGAGTAGATCTACTTTTTTAACACTGGCGCTGAACTCATAATTATACCAATTTTCATCGAAGATACAGGATTATGAATATTTTCGATTTATGTGGAACATTATATATTACGTGGGAAACGTGCAGCTAGAAGACTTCGCCTTGAGAAAGTACACACATAATGTATACACCAAAATCTACACACAAAAATAGCGTAATTAAAAATTACTCATTGAAAGATAATATATAAGCTATATGTACCAATAATATACAAAGGGGTAAGAGGTAAAAAGTAAGACACACACATACACATACACACAAATAGAAGAGGAGAGAGTGAGATTGAAACGGGTAAAGAAATAGAGAGTTTAAAATTAAACATCTAGTAAAAGCAAAGTTTTTTTTACTATAAATCCCTTGTATATGAGACAGAAACTAAAAGATTATGATCAACCTTGTAAAGACTGAACGTGACTGAACTCCCCTTGATGTAAACTGGGGGGAGGGGAGTGGTCATTGATGGCTAGACTAAACTCCGGTGTCACGTTGAGGTGATCAATAGCAGACTACTAAACATGTTATATTGAGTTAAACTAAAAATGCATTAATTTAATTACCGTACATTCGATCGATACAAGGCATTGTTAGGTGACACAAGTCTATACGCAAAATTTCAGCTCAATGGCATCATGGGAAGTGGGTCATTTTTTACTTTTGGTTTTCCGTCCGACGAACTGACCGCGAGCTCATGAAAAGGCAGTGAAGTTAGTTTAAGGGATTTTAAAGAAAATAAATAAAAACAAAGTTTTTACTATAAATCTCTTATATATGAGACGGAACTAAAAGTATTGATTATATTCAAAATAATATTCACCGCGCGACAAAAATTTACAGACTAAACGTGACTGAACTCTCCCTTGCTGTAAAACGGGTGCGGTGGGTTTGGTGTGGTCACCGATGGTTGGACTGAACTCCTGCAAACACGTGAAGACAGCAACAACAGAAGGCTACCCTACAGTTATATCGAGAAAAAACTAAAAGTGCATTAATTTAATTACAGTACATTCGATCGATCTGAAATTTTGAAAGGTGACTAATTTTAGGTGACTCCAGTATATGACCGTGCACAATTTTAACTCGATGGCATCACGGGAAGTGGGTCATTTTTTACTTTTGTTTTTCCACTTGCCCGACGGTGAAGCTAATATACGGGATTTTTTTTTTAAGGCGAGTGAAAGACAAAGGTGACTGTAGTCATTCGATCTAAATGTAATCAGGAAAACATTAATGGGAAGTAGCATGTAGCAAAGCTGCTACATCTTGTTACAGTTCAATTTAATGTAATATCCTTGTTTCTTAGAAGCGTTTATTTTCGGTAATGTCTGAAAGTTAAGTTCACCGTGCTCAAAGGCTACTTTTATCTCTTCTTCAGCTGCATGCGCATCCTGTGTTACCGATTGAGAAAACAACACACCAGGAAGAGATATTTTCAGTGTTCGCCTCAAGCTAATCTCCTATAATATTTTTAAGTGCAGTTTATTTATTTTACTTGTCAAAATCCTTTCAGTAATGAGTATCTTTAACAGTAATATGTCGTATAGAATAGGACTGCGATAAAGCTTTAAAATAAAACACAAAATAGTTTAATAGTAAAGCCAAGCCAGTGCCGTCTTAACACACAGGCTCGTTTGGGCACTTGCCCGGTGGCCCATGAGCATAGGGGCCCCATGGGAATACGTTTATTTATATGTATATAATGTATTTTTCTTTTCCTGCTGGGGGAAGGGGGTGCACTCTCTCTTTGCCCAGGGGCCCAACATTATTTATTTGCCCAGGGGCCCAACACTATTTCTTTGACCAGGGGCCCAACACTATTTCTTTGCCCAGGGGCCCAACACTATTTCTTTGCCCAGGGGCCCAACACAATTTCTTTGCCCAGGGCCCCAACACTATTTCTTTGCCCAGGGGCCCAAAATGTTGTAAACACGGCTCTGGGTAAAGCTCAAATTTATTGTTTTCATTACACAACTTGTTTGTGTATTTGGTATGTTAAGAGTAGTTTATCCTTTTTAAAATGAGTTCAGTTTATAGCGACGAATGAATTGTTCAGTGAAATTTGTGAAGCTCGTACATCTACAGTCTCTGAGGGAGAATTAAGAAATACCGTGTGACTGGCTGATTGCGCCAATTGGTTATTGTCACGTCAAAAGGCAAGGCGAAAAACAAAAATCGGCTAAATAGAAAAAATACATGAAATCATAATTTAATTACTTCCACACTATGGCGGATTAAGGGGGAGCTTATTGGACTAAAGCCAGGGGCCCCCAAGGATTTAAGGGCCCCAAACTTATTATACATAATAAAGGTGGCTGGACCGGGCCTCAGGTGGAATAGCAGCCAGGGGCCCCATGCAATCTTGATCCGCCCCTGCTTACACACGATCATGGAAATAGCACTCAAATATTGTCTTTAAAAGAGCAAAAGAGCTTAAGTATACATCATCATCATCATCATAATCAGTCCAGTGACCATTACGGTCTTGGGGGTGGGGGGCGCATGGACACATCAACAGATAACGATCTCCATAGGTGCTCATCTTCAGGGCGGCCAGTAGTTCACTCAAATCCCATCCCAGTCAATGTCATTATGTTGTCAAGCCAACTTTTCCGTTGTCACCCTCTTCGCCGACCCCCTTCTACGGTGACTTGTTGGATAATTTTTGTAAGAGTACAGCGTCCCACAAAATGTCTTTTCTTGAAACAATAAAGTACTAAAAAACGGAAATAAATAAACTAAATGAGAGAAGAACTGTAAAAATAATTATCTCTCTACATATAATATGTGTTTTATGTATAGTGAGTAGTGTAGCTCGCCAAATGATTTTAACGTTTAACATACAACGTTGGGCCCGCTTACAAAATGCTCTTGAAATGTATAATATAGCAAACATAAAACCTTATAAAAATGGCGACGGGCGAAATCAAGCGAGGCAAAGAGAGAGATTGTTGTTGTGTCTTTTGAGGCTTTAACATACAGACCTTGTTTAATAGCTTTGCTTCATAAACCGTTAAACATACAACCAAAACATTTCAAAACTGACTGACATCACTCTATGACGTCACTCTATGACGTCACTCTATTCAAAATTGTTTGCTCTACACCAGCTCGTTCACTCCATATATCTCCAAAAAAAAAATCTTTTTACCCCTTCCTCTCTCTCTGTCTTACTTCCTCTCTATCTCTCTTTCCCACTCTCTCTCTTTCTTTCTTTCTTTCTCTCTCTCTCTCTCACTGTCTTCCCTCCTCTCTCTCCTCTATATCGTCTCACTGTCTCTTTCTCAATCTCTCTCTTTCTCTCTCTTTCTCACCTTCTTCTCTCCCCCTCTCCTCTCTATATAATCTCACTCTCTCTTTCTCACTCTCTCTCTTTCTCTCTCTCTCACTCACTGTCTTCCCTCCTCTTTCAACTCTCTATCATCTCACGATGTCTTTCTCACTCTCTCTCTCTTTTACTCTCTCTTTCACTGTCTTCTCTCCTCCCTCTCCTCTCTCCCCTCTCTCTCTCTCTCTCTCTATTCTCACGCCCTCGTCTCTTTTTTTCTTTCTCTCTATCCTCTCTTTAATTAACTTTCTTTTTTTTTTTTATCTAACCCCATCTTTGTTATCCCAACTTTCACATCCTGGCTGGATCTTTTCTTCTTCTAAAACCTTTCAACCACCCCTCCCCACCCTCCAGCAATCCCGCAAACGCCCATAACGGCTGTTGAAGAACTCTGTAATGAAAGCCAGACAGACACTGACCTTGGATGCCATTTTTAAGCATTGCCGGCATGCGTTGATTGAAACAAAAATTGGCTTATTCTTAAAGACAAGGACATTTTTTAATGGCCGGAAAAGAATAAAGTTCTAAGATGTCTAGCTGAAAGAACTCATATATTGTGAGACTTAACTTCGAAAGAGCCAATGAAAGACTGCATGTTGTTAAAAGTAGGAAACGTTGTTTAATCTGTCAGTTGATTTTTTTGTTGAATTCCCAAAGTGGTTGCACCGTTTCTGCAATCTATCCAAAACTTTCGATATCGGACTACCCATTTAATTAATACTTGCAGTAACATTGTATATTCCTCGTTTAAAAAAAGCATGGTGGGGGGGGGGGATTGGGCCATCTTTAATATCAATCTAACATTTATTTATTTCCTCCATTTTCGGTACACAAGCAAAATAAATATTTTTTAAAATTAAATGCTTTAATTTTACTAAATATAATTTAAAGGTTTATTATAAATAACTCTTAGATATAATGGAACTGGTGGAGGAATTTGTTACTGTTTTGACAACAATTAATCGTAAGCTGGTTTCTTTGTTGTCAATTTTAATCTGAGCTGAGATCCCCCCTCCCCACCCCCACTCCCCATCACCACGATCACCGACCCCAAAAAAACAAACACACACACATACACACAAAATGGGTACGCATACCATACTTTGTGACACACTGAACTACTGAGAACTTTGCTAAAATACTATTACCTATCGAGGCAACCTCAAATTCTGTTAACTTGGGAAGCCATTATAGCCAATCTTACGACCAAATATTTTTTTTTAAGGCGTGAAAAAATTCTCTCCGTAGTTTTACAACGTAAATCTTGTTTATAGATTACAGGCTCAAGATGTTTTCATCTATTTTAAGACACACATTTTCAGCAATCATTCTCTTATACCCCGACCCCAACACACACACACACACAGAGAGAGAAAGAGAGAGAGAGAGAGAGAGAGAGAGAGAGAGAGAGAGAGAGAGAGAGAGAGAGAGAGAAACACACACACCAACACTATTCTAACTCTGAAGCGAATTTCTTATCAAACACACTTGAAATTTTTCGTTTTTCTCTTGTTCGTAGGATTGCTCCATTTCTTGTCTGTTTTTTGTTTGCCGCGAAAGAATTTTAAAAAACGCTTTAGGTAAATCACTCATCTCTGTCTCAGGTTCTTGGATAATTACTTACAAAAATCTTTTTTTTTAAATCGTTATCGTTGTAAGTGATTTTATGCATGCAATTGTATTCAGTAAGTCTTTCAATTCATCATCTTTTTTAAAAGCAAGAATGCCACCTTTTGCAAAAAGCGGATATGGGCCTTAATTAGGCTAGAGTTAAGGTTCTTACTATCTTTGTCCGGTAGTTTAGAAATAATTAGTTTAGAGAAGTTAATGAGTAAAGCTATTTTTAGGAAAGAAAGATATGCCTCCATATTATTAAAACGGCAATGAAGTATTACTAAATGAGCTGTTTAATTCAATTTTTATAAATCAATGTGTTTTTCGAGGTGTTTCAAGAACAAACAATGACATCATCAGTGTGGATTTTAATGCAATTTAAATAACTCCCCCCCACCCCCACACCCCCTCCCCCGTATTGATGTTTCATAATCTGTTATCAGGGGCGGATTAAGACTACACGGGGCCCCGGGCTGCAATCAAATGGGGGCCCTATCCAGGGTCCCTTAAATTAAACTGATTGTTAAAAGCTAATATAAGACTGTAACTAAATATTAGTAATGGGAAAAAAACGATCACGAAGAAATAACTGTTTGAAGTGTTCGCTGTATGTTACAATTGAGTGTGAAAAGAAGAATTATATTAGCCACTGCTGGGAATCGAACCCGACACAGCTTGCCTCACGAGCCTATACTCTCTCCACACGGCTAGCGGAGGTTGTCTAAAATGAGAAATTTTAAAAATATAAACTATATTTTATAATATGTTCTCTAAGCGAGCCTATTGAATTAAGCTTTTTCGATTATTAAGACTATCAGGCCTGCATTGCTTTCAGTTTAATAGATAATATTTATAAATGTATTTAATTTTCAAGGGTTCGTGCAAACATTTTTACACTTTTATTATAAAATATAAAAAGTTTGGGGCCCCCAAAACGTCGGGGGCCCCTGGCTTTAGCCCTTTCAACCCCCCTTAATCCGCCATAGTCTGTAATTCTCTTTCGTTAAGCCCTCTTACCTATTTTGCTGAAAGTTAATTTGTGCAACTATAAAACTTTATGTTAATTCAGTTTTTCAGCTTCAGCAGAACGCAAAAGATTCCTAGAAATGTATGTCACCAAAGTCTTTTTAAACGAAATCGTGTGAAACTCTCCCAGAACAAAAAAAAAAGTGTTTAAAAAATAACACAATGAAATCGAGGCGCTTAAAATGAAGTTAGGAATAACGGAATATAACATTCGATACATCTGCTAGAGTCGAATTTCAAACAGATCATAAATCTTTGCTTAGATTTTGTATTTAAAATAAAAATGGCGACTTGGCGATTTTTCACGAGAAGTCCAAGGGCGTTTGGGTTGGGGAAACCCGTATGTCACCTATTCAGAGAGACGCCTCTGCTCAGAACGGGCGTTTTATCAAACACGAATAATGGTCTCGTTGTTCTGACATGTAGGGCTAGGCGTTAGTTCTGGCTTGCTAATAACAGACACACGCTCACACACACCACGCACACACGCACACACACACCACGCACACACGCTCACACACACCACGCACACACGCTCACACACACCACGCACACACGCTCACACACACCACGCACACACGCACACACAATGCCTAGAATTTATAACCCAGAATGTCAAGGCCAAATTAGACGGAACAATTATTATACGTCATAACGTCTGCTGTATGTAGGTTAAAAAGTTTGAGCCCCAGCCAGCAACGACTCTAATTACCGCCACGGGGATGATGCCCCATTCTATCTATCTATCTATCTATCTATCTATCTATCTATCTATCTATCTATCTATCTATCTATCTATCTATCTATCTATCTATCTATCGGATAGATCTATCTATCTATCTATCTATCTATCTATCTATCTATCTATCTATCTATCTATCTATCTATCTATCTATCTATCTAATATGTATGTCTGTCTGTCTATCTGTCTATCTATCCCCTCTATATCTCAGTCACTATCTCTATTTCTGAAATCAATACTGAGCAATGATTGATGATGAAAATGACGCGGTGGCGTAGGTCTGGTTAGCGCCACCCGGGGCGTGCTATGATGATTTCCGACTCCCTTTCACTACCACCACCAACAACAAAAAATTATATCCGGAGCATCCCGCATTCCCCCCCCCTCCCTTTCTTCTGCCCTAACAGGCAATTTGTTTCAAAATTTTAGCAGTATAAATGAGTTTAATTGAATATGAAAGGTTGGAGTAATCATAGAGTCAATGAAGCATGCTGATCAATAACACTGGGATGTTCTCATGGTTAGAAGAGCCAAGTTAACGAAATGAGCTTTTAAGCAATAGTTGTTAGCGTCTTCTCCTGCCAAGTGACTGGCCTACCGAGAGATCTGACGGACTCCATCTAACTGTTTTGTGAGACCTTCTTCAAAGATATGGAACTCTACGCTTCGCTTACCTTTCCCCCCCCCCCCTCGCGATTGCGTTGAGTTACTCCCCTTGTATAAAGTATCTAAACAAAACCCAGTTGCATAGTGGTATCGTTGTTGTCGAGTTACTCCTCTATATTAAGTATCTAAACAAGCCCAGTTTTATGGTGGTATCGTTGATGTCGATTACTCCCCTTCTATACTGTATCTAAATATAACCAATAGTAAGTGTATCTTATTTACCGAGTTACTCCCCTTCTATAAACTCTTTAATTTGAAAAAAAACCAACAACAGTTATACATGTATCTTTGTTGTCTTCTTTTACCCCAACCCATTCCTTGCCCAACCCCCAACCTACTCAACAAAACTTATTTCGACTTCTCAATTATCTTTCACTCTTTAGACAAAAAGTTAAACACATGCTTATCGCTTGAAAGTACGCCTAGAGCCCTTGGGTCATGACGACCTTGAGTGCTGCACCTCCCCGTCATGTTCTCTATATCCCACCCCCACCCCCATTTCCCTTTTTGTTGCCTTCAGTAACTTGGTTACACAACAGCGTAGACAACGTGACGGGCTGTGCCATTGCACGAGCTTGAGGGCGAGGGCGCACAGTGCTACTCGGTACGTTCCTGATAGTCGAAATTCCCCTGGAACATTCGCTCACAAGCTGTAATCACATTTTTTGTTGTTAGTTTTGGCTGAATGAGGCGCATTGAATGGCACACCAGAATTAGGAAAGTTATTGGTTGATTTTTAAAAATCTAAATGAGATAATGCATGTTGAAGGTATAAGTGTCAAAATTGTTATTTCTCATTTTTTAAAATTGTATTATGCATTAACATGTTGTCTAAGATGACAAAGAAAATGCAAGTTACACAAATGCACAGTGCGATCAAATCAAATAAATTTAAGCTTTATTAATTGACTAAAAAAGGAGACGTTTCGGCTAAATAATTAGGCTAATGCCTTCCTCAGTACAAATAATTTACATACGTATTAAAATTAAATTTACCTTATATAACACATACTATATTATGGCAAGATAATAATTAAGTAACGATTTTTTCAACAAGAACAAAAAAGACGCAGTATATGAGAAAGTACTCCATTGGGAAGAATTCATTTCAAAATACTTTCATAAATTCATTCAACAATTTTTGGTTAAATTATTTTTTTTTATGTTATTATGTTTTTTATTAATTTCTTTTTTTTTTTTTAAATATAATGAACATAATGATTGTTTTTTGTTTTTTGGTTCATCCCATACATTCTTTTAGATTTGTCGTTGTGACCGCATTAAATTGATGACGTCTTCGAGTTCTTCATCCAGGTGTAGCTTTCGTTTCGTTGCCCCCTACCCAGCCCCCACACCCGGTTACAATTTATCTGAAAGATAATTCTTGCGCCTCCATTAGCCATCCTCAGTCTTCAGCTCATTACTGAACTAATCAACGGGATTTTTTTGGGAGGATGCCGTTACCAAGTTTACCTCCCCTTGGGGAGATAACTTACTAAAATGTAAACCTCCGGCAAAAGTCGTTGCGATAAAAACTAATTTTACTTTACAGAAGAAGTCATAAAGATCAAACTTATTTTTTTTATTTTTTAAATTTTTTTTTATTTTTTAAAAAATTTTTTAATTTTATTTTTTTTAACCAACATAAAAACGTCGAAATTTGACAAAATTTCGATTTCTGTTCTTTTTACGGTTACAATACTTCACCTTATACTTTGAATATGAGTAATTACAAATAACAACAAAATATGAGATCTTTATAATCCTTAATCTGATCTAGAATTGCTAATGTTTGGTATGTTAGTTTTTCTTGATGAGGTTGTTGTTATCATTAGAATCCTTTGTTATTAAAGTTGGAGGGGAAAAAAATGATTTATTCAACGAAACGAAAAAAAAGTCAAACACTGGGGTAGGGGAGGGGGGATTTAGCTCCATCGTTCCTTTGATTTTGTCGTAACTAGAAAGAGATCTATAATGATAAAAGCCAAAGCCCTCACTGACTCACGGACTGACTAATCACTAATTCCCCAACTTCCCGTGTAGGTAGAAGCATGAAACTTTGGGAAGTTGTTGGATAACCTCTCACGGCAAAAAATTAACGAATAAGAATTTTAAAATTCCCGCTCATGTGGGGCCGTGGGCCCAAGTATGGGCCTAATATAGACTACATAAAAATTGAAAATCACTAATTCTCTTATTTTCCGAGTAGGTAGAAACATGAAACTTTAGGAAGTTGTTGAGCAAATTCTCCCGACGATAATTGGTGATAAAGAATTTTTAAAATCACACTCATGTGGGGCCGGGGGCCAAAAAACTTTTTTTACTTATATGGATAGTAAAAAAAATCCTAATTTCCGAGTAGGTAAAACTTAGGAAAGTTCTTGAGTACACTTCCACGATGGTAACAGGTGCAAAATATTTAAATTATCACTTATTAGAGGCCGGGGGCCCCAATGTAGTTTTTTCCTGATATGAGCTATAAAAAAACTGAAAATCACTCATTCTCCGATTTCCCGTATAGGTAGAAGCATGAAACTTTGAGAACTTGTTGAGCGAATTCTCCTGACGATATTTGGCTAAAAAGAATTTTATTTTAAAAATCCCACTCATGTGGGGCCGGGGGCCCAAAATCATTTGTTTTCCTTGTATGGGCTAATATAAATTGAAAATCACTCATTCTCATATTAACCGTCTAGGTAGAAGCATGGAACTTTAAGAAGTTGTTGAGTACACTTCCGCGATGGTAACAGGCAAAAAAAAAAATTATTATAGTTTAATGGGGGACGGGGCCAAAATTTAGTTTTTTCTTATGTTAAATACTGACTCATCACTAATTCTCATATTTCCCGAGTAGGTAGAAGCATAAAACTTTAAAACTTGTTGAATACACTTCCACGATAATAACAGGCGAAAAAATTTATAAATTATCTCATACTGGGGGCCAGGGCCCAAATTTAGTTTTTTTTTTTTATCATATTGAAAACTGATTCATTGCTAATTCTCCAATTGTCCGTATAGGTAAAAGCATGAAACTTTGGGAAGTTGTTGAATTTACTTCAGAAATGGTAACAGGCGAAATAATTCTTTAAATTACCATTCCCCGGGGGCCGGGGCCCAAACGTAGTTTTTTTTTACTTTAAAAAAAACAGACGTATGATTTTCCGCAGGACCACGAAAGACATACAGAAAAGACAGTGAAGGATATATATTTAGTATATCCATCATTATCTAGAATAAAATCAATTTGTGTTTTGAATGGGTAATACGCTAACTGAAATCCCAATTTTCCGCTGCTAAGCACGGTTGTTTTGCTAGTATTTAAATAATTTTATTCACTTACGAGAGCTTTGCTATAAAAATATTTTTAAAAAGTAAAACGTCCACCAAGTTTGAGTTAATTCTAATATAACAAGGCAATGCCTGAAATCGAACCCACAGGTTAAGCGAAAAAGAGACCGCCCAAGAAACACGTGGCGTCGAGAATTGGAGGCAGACATCAAGAGAATTGGCCATGAATGGAAGATCCTGGAGAAACTGGCCCAGGATAGAGATGCCTGGAGGTCCTTCGCAGGTGACCTATGTCCTTCGAGGAAGCGCAGACGCCATCGATGATCGGTGGATGTCCTTCATGGACGAGAAGGCTTAACATCTTTGAGTTAAACAAATCCTCCATCTATTTCCCCATTGAAGTGGAGCGGTTAATAAGCATCTCCCCAACAGGTTGTCTGAGTTTGTGGTCACTCTTTCGCCTACTCCACATGCTAAGCTCAATTGATTGTTTCAAATTTGCAAATTTAGTGACATTATCACTGCTTGTGTTGGTAACCGTGAAGCGATTTAAAGTGGTATTTATTACGACCTTAATAACTGTCTTTACAATTATGATTAAGATACTGTAATTTTTTAAATATAAGTTATTATAAGCCCTAGATTTAGCTCACGCGTCTTTCAAGCTACCCAAGTGGATTTTGGGGTTTTGAGGACAGTGAAATTATTGCTCAATTGCAGACGCATCTTCTTAGTATTTCTAATAATTATTAAATTATAATTACAATCTGATGAGCAAATCCGCAAGAGTTTTTCTCTTGCCATTTCTTTTTTTTAAACCGATATTCTTTTAAACAAATATCTACTTTTTCTGCAAATGAAATATATATATATATATATATATATATA
>MUZC01000643.1:74179-89073 GCA_002072015.1 Radix auricularia | reverse complement strand
ATAAACTTATCAGTCTCCTGGGATGACTTTCCTTTATATTTAATTTTCCCCCCCCCCACCCGTCCAACTTGACCAAAAAAAATTCTCTATTCAGCAAATATTACGCACTAGATCAGACTCTACATTAAACAATAATCATAGGTGAAGACACTCTACATCATTTAAACATATGAAGTTTAAAGAATAATAATACCTTCTAATGGAATGTGATATTAAAGCATGTTTTTTTTTTAAATAAATGACTACAAAAGGGTTGTTGAATGTGATATGTTGTGTTCATCTACAAACAAGTAATGTCACATCATGTATTTGTGGCATTTCACAAAGGTAATGACTTAACATCATGTATTAATAAACCAAAATTTTATCCATGAAAACATGGCTGATCTTTACAATTTACAAGTTCCGAATATTGACAGATTATCATTACCTGGCATAGGACATCTTGCACATTACTTTTTTCTCCCCAAATTTCATTTAGTTATATTCTGTTAAGGTTTTTTTAAAATATCACTGAAATCTAACAACGTGTTGCTTCCCTTTGCATGAGATCTCAATCCAGGCCATCCACATTTATTGTTGAGATTATTCTCTCCCCCCCCCCCCACTTCCCCATCTCAGATATCGGAGCATATTTGTACCCCATTAGTGGCAGCTCCCATTTATTGTTGAGATTATCCCCCCCATCTCAGATATCCCAGAATATTTGTAGCCCATTAGTGGGGCCATTACTGACAGCACCCATGGGGTGGTTCTGGTTTCCACACATAATTTTGTTATTTGCCAATGGGGAAATATCTGAGAATACCTCACAAAATATCTAAACAGTAATTTATTATATTGAATACAAACAATAAAATTAAAATTAAGATAACAAAAAGGATTTTTTAAAATTATTGCTATTAAAAAATAAACATTATAATGGCATTATATTTAATTTAAAAAAGGTGGAAGGTGAATAAAATTTATTATTCATCTCTATTGGGCAATCTGTAATTATTATTTCTGGTTGTTTAAAAAATTAGACTTATTTAGGGATAAATAAAAAATTAATGTCTTAAATATAATTTATTGTTTTTTAAAATAAGCATTTTGTTGCACAGAAATAATGAAGAGATCTAAAATAAAAAATTGTAACATTATCTTTCATGTAAAAAAAACAATTAATAAAGTAACATAATGGTAAGCAATACTTAAAATACAATTCTGGCAATATCAAATATAAATGATTTTTAAAAAAAAAAAATTATAAATAAGTTTATAATGTGGAGAAGTCAAAAAATATTACTTAAATGAAATTTATAAGCAATTTTAAAAAAAATGTTTTAATTTAAGCCATTTGGGAAGCAATTATATTTAGCAATAAGAATAAGTAGCAATTCTTGCTACACTTTAACATTCTATTGACACCATTTGTTAATGAGACAGCTGTTGATTGATAGATCTACATAACAACAAAAGGAAACATTTATTTTCAGAAAAAACAAGGCACAATTTTTACATTGCATCTTTTAAAAAAAAAGGGTTATGACTGCAGACTGAAATCTGAGGCACACAAACTTTACAATAAGATTGCAGTTTGTAACAGAAATGAATGAATAAATGAAAATTCCTGTTGAACTAAGCAAAAAAATCTGGCAATACTGTACTGGTATGAAACAATTGGCAGACACATCTGTTCCCATATTGCTTTTAAAATATTTTATATTATAAATTTAAAGGTTGAAAGTGAAGCCATGAAACGAAATAACACAAGTGAAACTGAATATTGCACTTGGCAGGAATATCTGTGCCCAAAATTGATTTTTTTAAAAAGTTTTTATTATATATTGAAAGATGAATTTAATTAATGCAAGCCAAAAAAAACAAAAACAATCAGAATATTAAGTTTGATCCTTTTTTTTTATACCAATTTCCTTTCACTAATAATTTTAGTGATAAATTTAAAAGAATAGAGTATCTTGATATTCAATAAGAACCTTAGTTCATTGTGTAAAATATCACTATTAGTTATACTAACCTAATCATCTTTAAATATTTGCTTTTTTTCATTCACCCAAATTTTTACCTGATATTCCATAAAAAGTTAAAGATCTCTCTTGTAATAATAGTGAAACTACATAATAGAAAAAAAAATTAAACCTGCAATTTATCACAGGCTGAGCTTATTTATGAATTAATCATTTTGTGCGTGTGTCATTAGAAGCTATAAATAGCAATAGAATCAATCCATCTTGTCCTATCTCTCAACTCTTTTTCAACAGCCACTTACAAACAAATTATAAACTTATCAGTCTCATGGGATGACTTTCCTTTATATTTAATTTTAACAATTGGGTTATCAACCATCAGAGTCACCACTACGGAGATGGCTGTGGTGTGGACCGCACTGGGTTACACCATCCCAAGGGTGACACCATCCCAAGGGTGACACCATCCCAAGGGTAACACCATCCCAAGGGTGACACCATCCAAAGGGTGACACCATGCCAAGGGTGACACCATCCCAAGGGTGACACCATCCCAAGGGTGACACTAAAGTTAAAATTTTTAGATGTTTCCGTCATTTGGCCCGGGCAGACTCGGGGGGGTCTATGGGGTAAGCTGTGAGGGGGTGGCACCAACCCTAGTGACGCCTTTGTCTACCATCAAGGTTTTTGCTTTGTTGACATCTTGTAAAATTTCAGAAATTGTTCTCACAACATTGTCAATACAATAAATACTCTTATGGTAACACAAAACAGTCAGATGCATGAAGTATATTGAGATCAACTGTAGTAACTTCACTGAGGAAAAAAACGTTGTTATTTCAACAAATGAAAATAGTCTGCTGTGGTTTTTACATAAGCTTGAGAATAGAATCTTCCTGTTGGAGCAACCATCACTCAGCAGACAGAGCTATTCATCTTTGCTGTATGAAAACATTCCAGCTTTTACTTTGTGATCTAGCATGTCCAAGGATCCAATGTATTTTTTTTTTCAAGCTTTTGATTTAAGTTTATTGCCTTGGCTCCACACCTTCTTTTTAAATCTCTGAGACAATGAAAGAGGTAAAGAATTTCTGTCGTGTTTCCGGGCAGTGGACATTGTCCTCTTGGTCAGCACAGACTCATTTTGGGCACAACGGCCAGTGTCCGAATGGAATCCGTTTTCAGATCGAGTTTTACTAGGATCAATCCTTCAACATTAGGCACTTTGGAATTGTTTCAATAGTTTTATGTTTATGTTCTGAGTTGACCAGTGGTCAACAAGGTGTTGTCTCGAATTGCCCACTTATATGTGTTACTTGAACTGTGGTGTTTATTGCTTTTTTCTTTTCTTTCTGAAATTTAAAAAAAAATGTGTTGGAAATTTTAATGTTTAACTCTTTAACATAAAATAAGTAAATACATATCACTGGAATAAATCTTAGTAATGGAACTTGGAAATAAACTATAAAACTTGATCTAAACCATCAAAGTACCATCTTTAAAATAACTCATTATTGTTAATTGCCAATTATTATTTTTTTTTTTATACATTATTTACTTCATAAATAATAACGATTTTTAATTGTTCGTAAAATTTTCGATTCTTGTCAAGAACGAGACTTTAACTCACCACTTTATTACAACACAACCTCTTCTGATTGAGGCACAGTACTATAACTATCAGGAGCATTATGACAGGCAGTGACACCAGGACACAGCCCACAGCCAGCAACGTTGTGTCATGACTGTTAGCTGACAACACTACCAATATTATACCTGAAATTTAACATGAATAAATTTAAAAACGGTGTAGTGATATGACGGTGTAGTGATATGACGGTGTAGTGATATGACGGTGTAGTGGGTGTAGTGATATGACGGTGTAGTGATATGACGGTGTAGTGATATGACGGTGTAGTGATATGACGGTGTAGTGATATGACGGTGTAGGCATATGACGGTGTAGTGATATGAAGGTGTAGTGATATGACGGTGTAGTTATATGACGGTGTAGGCATATGACGGTGTAGTCATATGACGGTGTAGTCATATGACGGTGTAGTCATATGACGGTGTAGTGATATGACGGTGTAGGCATATGACGGTGTAGTCATATGACGGTGTAGTCATATGACGGTATAGTGATATGACGGTGTAGGCATATGACGGTGTAGGCATGTGACGGTGTAGGTATATGACGTGTTGTCGTTGGTTTATTTTTTTTTCAGACAAAATGAAATCCCAACTTTTGTAGTTGATCAGAACTTTGTGAATGAATGAATAGCAATTTGGGTTTAATTTGGATAAAGCTGCTTATAACTAAATGTACTTGGTGTGTTACGGCCAAAGTAATGATGGGGAAATGAATCCAGTAAAAAATCTTCACAAACAACGTATGTTGTATGTTGGTATGTTGTTAGTGTATTTTAATATGTTTCAATTGGTATATGTTGTGTCCGTCTACCTGTGGGCAGGGCAACAAAGAAGGAGAACCCTACAGCCGTGGCTGCCAAACATCCTTGTAAACAACACAGTCCGGGCTTGCGACCTGAATAACACAGGGCGTGGAAGTGGACGGGGGGGATGACAAATGAATAAATCATTAACTTTATACAGTCTAGTGATTCAACAAAAAACGCATACATAAATTATTTTTTTAATTCAGTGAATGAAAGGATGGGTTGAACAATAAGACATTGTGGGCGATTTGTTGTTTTTTGAGTTTTCCTTTAAAAAAGAATTATTTTTCAGCTGCAAAACTAACTTTTTTTTTTTTTTAATTTAAGAAACCAAAGATCTTTAGACTCTTTAAATTTTAATGATTTTCTATATCTTTACTGAACCACGCACAAAAAAATATTTTCAATCTAAAAAAATTGAAACTTAAAATAATTATATCCTTGAAATATCTTTAAAAACGTATAACTTAAATTTGGAGAAAACTTATACAAGCATCTACAAACATACTAGTAACATTAGTTACTAATTTCAAGACCAGTAACGTAAATAATATTATTAGAACCAGAATAATGATGAGAACTTTCTTTACCTTGTCCATCGTCCCACTCAATGACGTGGGTCTGGTGGGCGAGATCCGAACCCATTCCTTCCGAGTTTGTTTCCACGGTCATTTCTTGTTTGAGGTTTATTTTTCTTTCTGGTGTTTACTTCTGACATTGATCTCTGAAGTTCAACTATGATGTTTATCTCTGAAGTTTAACTTTGATGTTTAGCCCAGACTTTTATCTGTGAATGTAAATAATGCCAGTTGAAAATACGGGTTACCACAAAGGAATCGAATCAGTCACACACTTAGTTGATATGGTTAGGGATTGAGTAAGTTGATATGGTTAGGGATTGAGTAAGTTGATATGGTTAGGGATTGAGTAAGTTGATAAGGGTTTGGATTGAGTAAGTTGATATTGTTAGGGATTGAGTAAGTTGATATGGTTAGGGATTGAGTAAGTTGATATGGTTAGGGATTGTTTAAGTTGATATGGTTAGGGATTGAGTAAGTTGATATGGTTAGGGATTGAGTAAGTTGATATGGTTAGGGATTGAATACGTTGACAGGGTTAGGGATTGAGTAAGTTGATATGGTTAGGGAATTAGTAAGTTGATATGGTTAGGGATTGATTAAGTTGAAATGGTTAGGGATTGATTAAGTTGATATGGTTAGGGAATTAGTAAGTTGATATGGTTAGGGATTGATTAAGTTGATGTGGTTAGGGATTGAGTAAGTTGATATGGTTAGGGGATGAAAAGTTGATGTGATTAGGGATGGCTAAGTCACAAACACGTCTTTAATACAAAAAAAACAGTTTATTTAAAATTAGGCTGTTTTTTCTTCTTTTTTATTCCAGATAATTCAAATCAATATTGGCACAGAATTTTAGAGAGTTGCCGGGTTTTTTTAAATTGATACATTTAATCCACGGCCTAGCAAATAAACCTGCTGTGTGGTTACGGTAATGATGCTATAATTACTTTAACCACGTCCAGGTCATGACCGACTCACTTTAATTCAGCTCAACTAAAGTCTGCTCGATGTTGGACGGAAGTACATACGCAGACAGAAACAGACCTGCATCAACAGGATATGACTTAAAGGTCACAAAGGACACATTTTTAAGTCATTCAATTAATTATGTAGGACTCTACATTTTTTTTCCACTCTTCGGGTGACACGAATTGGTGCGAGGACAACTATAAGATCGGACTTGTTTCATTATTCAACAGCTCGCCTGCGCCTCGCGAAGGGGACAGTATAAATATACATGTTTAAAAGTTTCATGAAGCGTTGTAACCTCCCTTTAACTTTCGTATTTGTAAATCAAATACTTGTGACCGTGACTTCACACGAAGTTTCAAATTCAGTCACAATGACGTCATCAAATGGCGAGGAAAGTATTCAGCTAAACATCGTTTTGATTTTAAAATACGAATGGGAAGTTGCTGGTGGGCGGGGAGGTGGGGGGGTCTTTTGATACATACAATGTTGCCCTAAGATGATTCACTTAAATACACGTAAGGAGTAAGTACACTCAATAAGGCCCCGTGTACATACAAAGTGTAAAAACTCGTGACACGACTGTACCTGCGTGACATGTCACAGCTGACTGTAAAACGTACCGATTTAAAGGTCAATGTCACAAATGAAAGTTCAATATCACAAATGAATCGTAAATACAGGGGTCCTCGGGTTACGACGTTGATCCGTTTTTCAAAAAGCGTCGTAACCCGATTTTCAGTGTAAGTCGGAACATTAGTAAAATATACTGTAATATTACTGTACGTATACAGTGCTGCAAAAATGTAACAGTTAATGACATAAAAAAAAAGTAATTAAAATAAGAAAACAATTTCTTTCCCATGAATTAAAATAAATAGTAATTTTTTTTATATATAAAAAAGATGGAATAAGGAATAATATTTTTTTTAAAATATTTTTATGGGGGCACGTTCGAAAGAACGAAACAGCGTAAGTCAGGGCCGACGTAACCCGAGGACTCTCTGCATGCGACAAATGTCAATGACAACAAAATGTTACAAAGAAAGGAAAATATATGAAAAATGAAAGCAATGTTAAATTGAAATGACACTGTCAGATGTAAGAGTTGATTGTCCGAAATGAAAATAGCAATTATTAATATAAGTTGACAAATATTTAATAATCATCAATTAACAAAGAAATTACACAATTAGAGATTAAAATTTTTATTAACCTCGTTTAGGAGATTTTAAATCATGCGTTGTAATATTTTAGATGAACAGATGGAAAATCAGATACAATCATTATAGCCGGATGACAAAGGTTAGCACTGAATAAATGGTTTAGACACTGACACCAAATGATGACTCAGAGATCATGGACTCGGCCAAGAGGTAACATGTCTGTGACAATGAAATGATAACATGGGCTCGGCCATGAGGTAACATGTCTGTGACAATGAAATGATAACATGGGCTCGGCCAAGAGGTAACATGTCTTTGACAATGAAATGATAACATGGGCTCGGCCAAGAGGTAACATGTCTGTGACAATGAAATGATAACATGGGGTCGGCCAAAAGGTAACATGTCTGTGACAATGAAATGACAGCATCGGCTCAGAGAGTATCTAATACGACACGACACTGAACATGCACTGACACTGACGGACAGGACATCAAACATGGCATTTACCAGACAATGCAATCAGACGACATGAGACGGCAATAATCACCATCCAAGACATCAAACAACATCTCACAGGTCATAAAGGATTGTGATATCCGTCACGTCTTCCTTCCTCACCACCCAGTCTGCTTCCCACTTATCTCTCTCTCTCTCTTTCTTTTATCTCAAGCGCTATCTTTATCTCACATACTGTTATCCCCTCTCCCTCTTTCTCTCTTATTCTTGGCTTCTGTCATATTTACACTTTTTAAATCTAGCTCTCTCGACGCCTTCTGTTATTGTGTTAGGTTTGTCTGCCTCTTCCATTCTCTTCACCGCAGGTCAATTTTTGTTATTACCGTTAGAATGTGTTTGTGCGTATACTTTGTCGTTTCTGCCCCTTTCCTCCCTCCAGTTTTCTCTTCACTCTCCCTCCCCTCCCTTTCTCTATCTCTCTCTTGTTGGCGTACAGATTTTAAAGTCAATATGACTACAACATTTTTTTTTTAGAAGTGGCAGTGGCGTGGTTGTGGTGTTGCGGTCTACCAGGGGCGGAACTTCTCTTTAATTGAGTGTCATGAGCTTTTTTTTTTTTAAACTGCTGAGAACTTTCACAAAAGGGGACGATAAAGGATGTACCTCACTCCTATCGGCACAAAACAGTTTAATTAGCTACGCTACTGATAGGAGGTAACAAAACAAAAAGTTAATGCCATAAGGGGCTATACTATAATAATAAATCAATGAATGTTGATAAAAGTTAATGCTATAAGTTGCGGCTATAAACAATAATTAAATGAATGTTGATAAAAGTTCTTGCTATACTATAAGCGACTATAACCATGAATTAATTAATGTTGATACAGCTTATGCTATAAGCGGCTATAAAAAATAAATCAAGAAATGATAAGTTTATGCTATAAGCGGCAATAACAATTCAATTTATCAATGTATGTTAATGTTGATATAAATTTGACCTGTAAAGAAAGTCCCAGGTCCGACAGCAGTCCTCAAACACAACATTTTTTATTTTTTTAAAAATAAAAACAATTCTCATCACTGAGAAACTGTCAGCTAATAAAATAAAAAACTTTCTCCATGAATTTTTTTGTAAATTTGTTTTGTTTTAAGTTTGATAATGGTAAGGGGCTCTCTAAAAACTGAAGAGAAAAATCATTATGTTTTGAACAAACACACTCAAATATTGTCAGCAATGTGGGAAACACTGACGTATTGACACAAGAGTTTCTGGGGGGCACAGATCCAGATCAGTGGTGCGAACTCATGGGAAATTTCCTAAATCGCGGGAATTTTTGAGCCAAATTTATAGAAATGGGAATTTTTGAAGATTTTGGCCATAAATATGGGAATATTTGAGACTGACAAATGTTCAATATTAAATACACACCTGAAAGACAATAAAATAAAAATAATTTCAAAAATGCTCATTTTCAAATAAGAAATAATTTTTTACGGTGGGGGTGGATTTGTGACATCATAGCCTATTTCTTTATTTTTAGCGTGTCTAGGTTTATTTATTTCGGATCTAGTTGGGTTTTTTTTTTTTACGTGTTGGCTAGATTTTTCCACGCTTTGACAACAGGATTTAAGGAATTTAATACATGAGGCAATTTTTAGTCTCATTTGGGAATTTTTTTATTATTTTTTTTTTTAAATTTTTAAATTTTATTTTTGCTCCTGCCTGGGAAAAGTTGGCACTTAGAGTTCGCAACACTGGCACATATAAAAGAAAAACGAGATCGAAGTACGCATCTCCTGACATGCGCACTGAAAGTATAGCCTTCTGCACTATACGTTATCGGTGTGACCACGGTTCATACTTCCGGTTCAGGTATGAAAGGTATTGTGAAATTCAGGCCCATACATTTCCAAAACCCGTGAACACCCTCAAACTTTGAAATCTCCTACCAACGTGTTGCAAGTCATCCGTTGGTTCAACTAGGACCTGGTTGCCACACCCAACCCCTCAAACCTTGGCTATGAACACGACCGTTGAACACTCAGTTTAAAGACACTAAATAATCGGCTTGAAAAATGTTTGACTAAAGTCAGCATCTTTTCTTTGTTGCCTCCCTTCCCTCCTCATCGCCGGTGCCATAGACACACCCTGTATTACGCAGACATGTTACACTGTAGAATTTTAAGCACTAAACAATTGAATGTTGAACACCATACAATTGAATGTTGAACACTAAACAATTGAATGTTAAACACTAAACAATTGAATGTTGAGCACTCAACGATTGAATGTTGAACACTAAACAAATGAATGTTAAACACTAAACAATTGAATGTTAAACTCTAAACAATTGAATGTTGAGCACTCAACGATTGAATGTTGAACACTAAACAATTTAATGTTAAACACTAAACAATTGAATGTTAAACACTAAACAATTGAATTTTGAACACTAAACAATTGAATGTTAAACACTAAACAATTGAATGTTGAACACTAAAACAATTTAACATTTTACACCAAACAACTGAAAGCTAAACACTTAAAAACATTAAGTAAAACACTTAACAATTAACTATTAAACAAGTACATGTTTAAATCTTAAACACCTGACATTTAAACACTGAATGTAAAACACCAAACACATGATTGTTGTATCCCTTAGACAACACGTAATATTCATGAATTGAAACTGAAACTCTCCTCACCTATGCCTACATAGTTGTGTGAGCGTGTTTGTCTGTGTATAAGTGTGTGAGTTTAGAAACAACTGACAACATGTTGCAAATATTGATGGACCTTTAGAGCGAAGTAAGCCAAACTTTATTGGATTTTAAATGGAGAGTGGAAACTATAATAATAATTATGGATGCTGAAAAGCTTATGAGATCTAGCAGACGATAAACTATAATTCCGTGGCATAATTCTGTCAGATATCGGTCACACAAAAAAGAGCTGCCAGAGTCATTACTAGAGAATATTCAAACCTCACAAGAGTAACACCATTAGTTAAATCATTAAACCTTGAAACACTAGAGGATAGAAGAACCAAGAGTAAATTAGTAATTATACATAAAGCGATTAATTCTAATTTAGAAACACAACACGGAGAAAACTTAATACAACCCTCAAATAGACGTAAGGATAAAAACACCTTTCTGATTCTGTATGCAAGATCAAACAAATACAAGTTGACGTTCTCATTCTTCACGTCCGGAATTCGGGCTTGCAATGGGTTGCCTGGGGAAACTAAGAAAGCCAACTCTTTATCGCCATTTAAAACTCTAATCAGAGTGCAGGATTAGACACAAACCGTAGATAAAAGTAGGACGTAATTACCTTCTGTATAGAAGCAGCGTCTGTAACAGATGAGATAAGATATTATTTACTGTTTATCAAAACGTCGTCGTTTTGTTAAGTCGATCAAATAGTACATATGAAAATATGATGACAACGCTTGCATAATCTACGCATGGAGTGCTAACAAACGTCATGACTGGCTATGGCTATGTCAAAGAATATTTAAAAATCTATCCGTTCTCAAAACGTCAATGGGTAAACATGTAGAATCTCGACCGTGACGTCACTGTCATTACCGGCGGTCATCTTTGTTGTTATGGCATGTCCTTAAAAAAACTAAAATTAAAATTATATAGCTATACCTAACCCAAACACTAAAACCTTCCATTTGTGAAAATCTTTTTAGAATTTATAGAACTCTGTTTCCAGCAACCGGTAGCGCCGTGACGTCACGGTCGAGATTCTTCACTTCAGCCGTCAATGAAAAAAATGGCACCAGAATCTACGTTTGGGAAACTGAACTTCTAAAATCTGAATCTAAGTCAGGCTATTAATATGTTAGGTCGAATTGTTCGTTGGTGATCACGAATGTTTACTACTTCACATCAGAACCTACCTGAAACACAACACCACTTCTCCAGAAAACTCATCTCAACCGACAAGGTACGAACGGTGATTTCAACTCATGGTATACGATACAGTATCCACCAAAGGCTTGGCTTAGAACTTAGGGCTCCATAAACCCCGTCTCCACGCATACTAAACAAAACAACAGCAGCACACGGCACACACCTTTCCTTATGTCCCCGGGTCTACTCTAACCGTGTCCGCCGTCACACCTGGCTCGCATCGATTCTCGGGCGGTTGCCATCACACGATGGTTGTCACAGGTTGTTGCTGTCGCTACTATCTCCGAGAGAACTACAGACCATCCATAATCCACATCCACGATGGAATCCCCCAGATATTTCGACAGTAAGAACTGTAACTGTGTAATGGTCAGGTCGACAGATGTCAGGACAGAGTCGCTGTATCTCCTGGCTCAGCGAGTACGGGAGGTTCAAAATATGGAAAGACCCGTTACGATACCAAACAATGTGACGTAGGGGGCGTGTTCAGCCAGGCGGAACAAAACAACACAGTGGGGGGAAATACTTGACCTACTTGTAGGAACGGCGGGTTTTACAATCTTATCGTAAATGTTTCATCGATGTGCTGGCTTTGCCTTGTGGGAAGGTTCAACCTTCTCGAACTTTCTCACTGTGATCCAAACCACAGTCTCACTGGGATCTTCAACACAGTCTCACTGGGATCTTCACTTCAGTCTCACTGGGATCTGCACTAGGATCTTCACTACAGTATCACTACGATCCAAACTACAGTCTACTTGGGATCTTCAATACAGTCACACTTGCTTGGATCTTCACTTCAGTCTCACTGGGATCTTCACTAGGATCTTCACCACAGTATCACCACGATCCAACTGCAGTTTCACTGGGATCTTTACGACCATCTTAAATCTAAATGAATTTATTAACATCGAATCATCGAAGTCATTTTTTTCCGGAATCGTTGAAGCTTTTCTATCACCTCATTATGATCTTTACCACAGCCTCAAGACAATCGCGTAGCTGAAGACTTTATTAAGGCTTAACTAAGTTTACTATAGTTTCACTAAGTATTTACAACCGCCTCACCAATATATTTACCGCTATCACATTGAAATATTTTTTGACGAGAGCGTCCCATTAATAAAAGCCGTTTTACGTCTGATAAATTGCTCGAGAATTTAGTGGAAATTCAACATTTTTTTAATAAAGTTACCAGCAGATGGCGCTAGATAAAATAATTAAAATAAAAGGATTTCATTACCCGTCTGCATGTAAACCAATCCAATCCTTTTATTTTATCTAGCGCCATCTGCTGGTAACTTTATAAAAAATAAAAAAAAATAAAAAACGCTGTGCCGCATGAATAAGTTGTGCAGTGCATATGACATATGAGTTGATGGGGCGTCTACAGACGCCCCATCAACTCATATGTCATATGCACTGCACAACTTATTCATGCGGCACAGCGTTTTTTTAGGTGCCCCAAATTTCTTTATACACTAATGATTATTGCGCCAGTTTAAAATTTAGTTATAGGGGTATCATTGCTAAAATCGGGTTAAATAAAATAAATACTACAAACTATAAACACGCCCTTAATTATTGGATACATTCTCTATTTTATCGCAAACGCAGCTCACTATAGCTGACAAGCTCCTATCTAAGAGTGTCTGGTATAAATAAAACAGCTCCGGAATATTCTAAAATGGTAACCGGAGTGACTCAGCGAATCAAACAAAATCAAATCTCACACCGTTCAGGAATTGTTCGAAATGGTCAGACTCAAAATTTAAATAAATATTTATATTATTAAAACAGGGTTATGTATGGGCCTGACAAGACGTCACAAGACAACGAAAGTTTTTCGACAAAAAGCCTTCCTCAACGAACAAAGAGACATACACACACACACAAAATACAATTAATAAAATGAAATGAGAACTTAGCTGAGGTGTTATAGAAAGCCAGAAAGAGTATTAGACTCAGAATGCCAGATAGACTAATAGACCCAGAAAGCCAGATAGAGTATTAGACTCAGAATGCCAGATAGAGTAATATACTCAGAATGCCAGATAGACTAATAGACCCAGAAAGCCAGATAGAGTATTAGACTCAGAATGCCAGATAGACTAATAGACCCAGAAAGCCAGATAGAGTAATAGACTCAGGAAGCCAGATAGAGTAATAGACTCAGGAAGCCAGATAGAGTAATAGACTCAGGAAGCCAGATAGAGTAATAGACTCAGAAAACCAGATAGAGTAATAGACTCAGAAAACCAGATAGAGTAATAGACTCAGAAAGCCAGATAGAGAAATATACTCAGAAAGCCAGATAGAGTAATAGACTCAGGAAGCCAGATAGAGTAATAGACTCAGGAAGCCAGATAGAGTAAGAGACTCAGAAAACCAGATAGAGTAATAGACTCAGAAAGCCAGATAGAGTAATAGACTGAGAAAGCCAGATAGAGTAATAGACTCAGAAAGCCAGATAGAGAAATATACTCGGAAAGTTTCCTCTTTAAATTAAGCTTTATTACTTTATTTTTAGAAACATTTCTTGAATACTGACCCCACTCAGTGGCGGAAAACAAAAAACTTCGTGTGAGGGAAGGGAGGGGGTGAAGGCTTCCTCATGGAATTTTTTCTACATGACTTGACTTCCATTGCTTTTGTTTCTACAAATTTACTGTGGGGGTTGGGGTGGGGGTAATTTTATCCCCCCCCCCCCACACACACACACACTTTTTAAAAAAGTGTATACCTCTCCTGGTCGCGGACTGATTACTTCAATTAGGTTCTAACAAAGTTGTCCCTTATGTCTCATACGTTTCACATGATACGTCTCGGATTTCATGTGTCCATGTTTCATGTGTACAATCTCTCTCACATGTCTAAACCCCACTATTGGCGATGATGCCAGCTGGAGATTTTACAGAAACACTATAAAAAATGTAATCAATGTGAACTATTATAGTTTAGTATATATCTATAAATATATATATTTATGTAAATGTGTGTATTTATAATAAAATTTGGTATTTTTTTTACGAGCTCTATCCAATGGATGAAGGAATTCAATGGTGGTTATATTATCGATTCCCAAGTATTTAAAGAGAACGTGTCAACAATAATTGATGAATCTGGGCAAGCGCACACTGGATAATGAATGAATGCACCAGCCGATGGATATTGAAAATAAACCGGAGAAAGACGATTACCGCATGAATTGACGAGATGTGCAACTGAAGGCCTGGCTATGACGTCACCACTTCGGTCCCTCTACTGTTTGATGACATGGGTTAAGTACCACTCAGAGGTCCTAGTGGGACATGTAAGGCCTGGCAAGTTGAGCTCTCGGGGGGGGGGGGGGGGGGG
>MUZC01000643.1:62790-74165 GCA_002072015.1 Radix auricularia | reverse complement strand
GGGCGGGGCGAGGGGTACTGAATGCACAGGTTAACAATCCGGGACTGAAAATTTCACGTATGCGGGAAAATCAAACAGACACTATCCATAAATTGAAATGCAAACATCAATGTTCTATAGCCACCGGCGTGACGTTATTGATCGGATAAAACACAGCGCATACCAGGACATAGAATTATCTATTAAAATTATCAGGAAAATTTCACCTATTTTGATTGTGGGAGCGGGGGTGAGGTACAGATCTCGCTGGACCCGCATCAGGAATGAATCCTAATTTGACGTATTCAAACAGATTACTGACTTTTTGGGCATAGTCCAGCCGACTACGCTAATCCAGTGAAATGGATGTTTAATATTTTGGTCAATTAGCCACAAATCTTCCCATATACCAAATATATGCATGTGAACTAAAACCTTTTTAATTAAAGGGCATTGTTTTAATGAGGGGCGCGCTGGTCTAGCACTAGAAGTCGAACCGAGGCGAAATAGAGTCACGGGTTCGAGCCTCGATGCTGGCGCGGCCCCCGTGGCATTGTGCTAGCCACACAACCCCTTGCATGTTAGTGGTGGCTCAATGAAACCTGTGAACGCACTTCACTTGCCGCATAGACCATCTTGGTCTGAAAAGGGGTTATTATTATTATTATTGTTTTAATGAACCGATTTCATAAAAATGTCGATAAAAACAAGACACAGTTTCCATGAACATAAATATAAAAACTTCAATCGTATTATGTTTAACTGGCGGTAATATATATTCTCACGCCAAAGGCAAAATGTCAAATTTCACTCAAATGTTGTGTTTACATGAGAATAAAATGATATCCCGTATGCAAGAACAAACTCGTTCATTCTTACTTACAAATGTTCATGCTTACCTAAAGATGTTTATCCTTACCTACAGATGTTCATTCTTATCTACAGATGTTCATTCTTACCTACACATGTTCATTCTTACCTACAGATGTTCATCCTTACCTACAGATGTTCATTCTTACCTACAGATGTTCATTCTTACCTAAAGATGTTCATTATTACCTAAAGATGTTCATTCTTACCAACAGATGTTCATTCTTACCTACAGATGTTCACCTTACCTACAGATGTTCATTCTTACCAACAGATGTTCATTCTTACCTACAGATGTTCATTCTTACCTAAAGATGTTCATTCTTACCTAAAGATGTTCATTCTTACCTAAAGATGTTCATTCTTACCTAAAGATGTTCATTCTTACCTACAGATGTTCATTCTTACCAACAGATGTTCATTATTACCGTGTGGTATGGGTTGCTTGGGGACACCAGGAAAACCGACACAATGTTGAGATTTAAAACTCTAATTAAATAAATTCAAGACTAGGCAAAAACCATATATAAGCGTAGGCCGCATTAATCTTGGGGGCAGTAGGAGCGTCTGTAATCAGAGGCGCAACAACTACTAGGCATCGGGGCATTTTTACCCAGGGCTAATCCTTCAATAATGAAATGTATTATATGTCATTTAGTATTTTTCCCTATTTATCAAGGGCGCCAAAAATGAATTAGCCAGGTGCGCGGAAAACCCAGTTGCGCTTCTGTGTGTAATAGATAAGATACGAGACCAGATTATATTTCTAGTATAAATCCCTGGCCTTGCAGTGACGAACAATGCTCAACAATTGACAGTAAACATTGAGGATACTGCGAGGTCTTATCACATTCTGATGATAAACGATCTGTTTAAAAAAAAATTAAAAAATAAAAAACGCTGAGAAAAAGTAGGAAGGGTTGCGTAACGTTTCATCCCATATTCAGAGTAAACAGAGATGTCCACATATAGCTGAGGCCATAGGCGACATAAATGATTTCAGAGACCACATGACTGATGTCGCTTACCATGTACACTAGTACAATACAGAAAAAACAACAAAAAACTACCAACTCACCTTGACGCAGTATAAAATTTAGTGAATAATTAACTGCACTCCATCACTTAGCAAATTTTAATAATATAAAAAACAAACAACAAGTCATGTCACGTGATCCAAGGAACAAACATTCAAACATTGTTTCGTAAGCTTCAGCGTTACCACAATTTCCGGTTACTTTGAATATCTAGAGAAATGTTCTCATGCACGCCAGCAGACGCGAGAGTAAAACCTTCAGTTACAGTTGATGAACCCGAGAGCGAGAAGCTTGCTACCACCGGTCACCTGGTCTTGGATCAATAAGATCGGGAGAGGGAGGAGGGGAAGAGAGGGAGGTGGGGAGAGAGCAGCCATGCTTGAAGGATGCAGAAGGCAAACACGCCGTGTGTCACCATAGCAAACACGGGCAAGATATCAACATTGGAGTTAAAATCAATGAACAAAACGATGTTACTTCCGGAATCCTACGTCAGATTTGGGGGGGGGGGGCAGAGCAGGTGGACTGTTTACATTTGGGACGATCAAACTAAGGGGGGAGGGGTGGAAGGGTTGGGAGGTTTACCTGGAAATATTTGATAAATAAACCAATGACCGATGGTTCGAATCCACATTTGTTTTTATTGGACTCGTGGGGTTCATAATAAAACAATGATCAAGTGGGTTTTTTTAAAGCCAGGCGCTGGATGAGATGAAATGGTTGACAGGCGTATGGGGTTCATTAATATGACCAAATGATTAAAAAGATCAGCTGAACAAAAACATTATTCTTTATAATTATTTATTTTATGGATGAATTATTTTTAAAAATTTAATAGAATGGGCGGAGATGTGGTCCTGTATAATAATTAATACACATTTTGTTTTTAAAAAAAATAAACAACTAAATCCTCTGTAATTAAATATTGCATTGTAATATTTATTGTATTTTGTTTATTGTTCTTCTCTAGAATTTTTTTCTTCGTTTGTTTGTCGTTGTTAATTATTTACGTTTTATTTCTTTTAAGATAACTTTATCACAACGGAACCTATTCTTCTGTTCTCTATCACAACGGAACCTATTCTTCTGTTCTCTATCACAACGGAACCTATTCTTCTGTTCTCTATCACAACGGAACATATTCTTCTGTTCTCTATCACAACGGAAAATATTCTTCTGTTCTCTATCACAACGGAACATATTCTTCTGTTCTCTATCACAACGGAACCTATTCTTCTGTTCTCTATCACCACGGAACCTATTCTTCTGTTCTCTATCACAACGGAACATATTCTTCAGTTCTCTATCACAACGGAACCTATTCTTCTGTTCTCTATCACAACGGAACATATTCTTCTGTTCTCTATCACAACGGAACATATTCTTCTGTTCTCTATCACAACGGAACCTATTCTTCTGCTCTCTATCACAACGGAACATATTCTTCAGTTCTCTATCACAACGGAACCTATTCTTCTGTTCTCTATCACAACGGAACATATTCTTCAGTTCTCTATCACGGACACTCAATCGACGAATGGATAATTCTGACCTCTATTTACATCTTTGATGGTTCGGTTGTTTTGAAGAGGATACTTCACTGATCACAAGGGTTGCGCACCGACAGTATTTTTAATGTTTAAAGTCGTCATTTTTTAATTTTCTTTTTTTAAAGACTAAATCATGTTTAATTACATGCCACAAAACAAAGATTTTTTTTTGTTCTAATGTTTATGAAATACAAGACTCGTTTTTCGCCTCTGAAACTTGGCGACCGGGAACATATGCACCAGCACCCCCCTTCCTCCCATCCATACGCCCATGTATGGCTCTACTCAGTGGGTTACATCTCTCATGTTTATATTTGAAATAAAGTGTGGGGGGGAGAAAAGTGAAGTATCCCTGCCAATTAATAGCACTCGGTAGATTGGTAAATACCAACTGTTAACATTCACTAATGTTGTAGGTGACAACAGCTAACACTCACTAGATGGGTTTGCAACAACTGTTAACATTCACTAATGTTGTAGGTGACAACAGCTAACACTCACTAGTAGGGTTGGCAACAACTGTTAACATTCACTAATGTGGTAGGTTACGAATTTCAACATTCATTATTGTGGTATATGTTAAAACTGGTAACATTCACTATAGTGTGGTAGGTTATAACTGTTAACATTCACTAGTGTGCTATTGGCTATGTCCTACAACTGTTAACATTCACTATAGTGTCCTGAAGTTTACAACTGCTAACGCTCACCAGTGTGCTATAGGTTACACCCGCTAGCAGTGACAATTGATGTAGTTTTCATACGAGTTGTCCACACTGGCTTCTCAGAATGCACTCACTGTCTAATCGTCAACCCTGTAACTCATGAATGGACTTAGTGATCTTCTGTATGGGACCCATCCACCAAAGATAATATTGATTAACTAGAACAAATTTTAAAAAAAAAGACCTGCCAGAGTCATTACTGGAGAATATTCAAAACTGACAAGAGTAACACCATTAGTTAAATCATTATACCTTGAAACACTAGAGGATAGAAGAACCAAGAGTAAATTAGTAATTATACATAAGGCTATTCATTCTAATTTAGAAATACAACACAAAGATAACTTAATACAACCCTCAGATAGACATACGGATAAAAACACCTTTCTTATTCCATATGCAAGAACAAACACATACAAGTTTTCTTTCTTCTGGTATTCGGGCGTGAAATGGGTTGCCTGAAGAAACCAGGAAAGCCAACACTTTATCATCATTTAAAACTCTAATAAGAATACAGGACTAAACGCAAACCATAGATAAACGTATGACGCAATAATCTTCAGTACAGAAGGAGCGTCTGCAACATATAAGATAATATAAGACCATGACCCACTATCCTTATCTGAAGATAACCCGAATGATAAATGGGGGTAGGAAACAATGGATGACAACGTTTACCGAGAGATAAGACAAACATCATCAAAAGTATAAAAAAAAAAATTGATAGCAGAGTATGATCGAACGGCCCGCATTCTTTTTATATAAAAAAAATGCAGTCATGTGATAACTTAGGACGCTGTTACTAATACATTCGTTATCGGCCTGACGACAAAAAATAAAGCACTCTGTTGGTGTTTCTTTAAGAGTTCCATTTGAAGACACATTTAATTTTATTTTTTTAAATTATTGTTCTAACGTGATACTCAAACGATTGTCTATTTATAATAACTGACTATAGTTACATATGATAAATTGATAGACCGTTGATTGATTATTGGTAACTTGTAACGCTTTAATGGCCTGGTAGTGATTAAAATAAGAACCAGTTTAAGAAAACTCTACAATTGGCCTGTATGTGTCGTACAGAACAAAAGAACAGTTGAGGCAACAACACTAGATCCAATCTGTGTCTATTGCCTCCCAATCTGTGTCTATTGCCTCCTAATCCGTGTCTATTGCCTTCCAATTTGTGTCTATTGCCTCCTAATCCATGTCTATTGCCTCCTAATCCTTGTCTATTGCCTCCCAATCTGTGTCTGTTGCCTCCCAATCTGTGTCTGTTGCCTCCCAATCCGTGTCTCTTGCCTCCCAATCCGTGTCTATTGCCTCCCAATCTGTGTCTAGTGCCTCCCAATCTGTGTCTATTACCCCAATCTGTGTCTATGGCCTCCCAATCTGTGTCTATTGCCTCCCAATCTGTGTCTATTGCCTCCAAATCTGTGTCTATTGCCTCCAAATCTGTGTCTATTGCCTCCCAATCTGTGTCTATTGCCTCCCAATCTGTGTCTCTTGCCTCCCAATCTGTGTCTCTTGCCTCCCAATCCGTGTCTATTGCCTCCCAATATGTGTCTATTGCCTCCCAATCTTTGTGTCAATTTCCCCAATCTGTGTCTATTGCCTCCCAATATGTGTATATTGCCTCCCAATCTGTGTCTATTGCCTCCCAATATGTGTATATTGCCTTCCAATCTGTGTCTATTGCCTCCCAATCTGTGTCAATTTCCCCAATCTGTGTCTATTGCCTTCCAATCTGTGTCTATTGCCTCCCAATCTGTGTCTATTGCCTCCCAATCTGTGTCTATTGCCTCCCAATCTGTGTCTGTTGCCTCCCAATCTGTGTCTGTTGCCTCCCAATCTGTGTCTCTTGTCTCCCAATCCGTGTCTCTTGCCTCCCAATCTGTGTCTCTTGCCTCCCAATCTGTGTCTATTGCCTCCCAATCTGTGTCTATTGCCTCCCAATCTGTGTCTATTGCCTCTCAATCTGTGTCTATTGCCTCCCAATCTGTGTATATTGCCTCCCAATCTGTGTCTATTGCCTCCCAATGTGTGTCTATTGCCTCCTAATCCATGTCTATTGCCTCCTAATCCGCGTCTATTGCCTCCCAATATGTGTCTATTGCCTCCCAATCTGTGTATATTGCCTACCTAATCTGTGTCTGCTGCCTCCCAATCTGTGCCTATTGCCTCCCAATCCGTATCTATAGCCTCCCAATATGTGTCTGTTGCCTCCCAATCTGTGTCTGTTGCCTCCCAATCCGTGTCCATTGCCTCCTAACTTCGTATTCCCGGAAGCCTCGCTGCGACACAGGAAGCATCATCTTCTCAGAAACAACGGAAGGGCGGGACTTGTGTTTGGCCTGTTGGGAGGCATTCGAGTGGCGGGACAAGGGAAGTGGCTCATTCGACGGATTTACAACACAATATTTACTAGATTTACAACACAATATTTACTAGATTTACAACACAATATTTACTAGATTTACAAAACAATATTTACTAGAATTACAACACAATATTTACTAGATTTACAACACAATATTTATTAGATTTACAACACAATATTTACTAGATTTACAACCCAGTATTAACTACATTTAAAACACAATAAGCTATATACTAGATTTATAACACAATATTTACTAGATTTACAACACAATATTTACTACATTTGCAACCGACTTTTTGAAAGCGCTTCTCGATACTATTATATTCTTCTAAATATATTATTTACAACACTCATGTTGTGTTGTTTTGTTTGTTTTTTGTTTTTTTGTTGTTTTTTTAATTTAAAAAAACTTGATTTACAGCAAACTGAATCTTCTCTCAAGAATATTTTATAAGACACATGAACTTATTGCGCACCATTCAATTTCTTAAATCTATCTGACAATCCTCAGCACGACAAATTAAAGAGAAGATTTTCATTAAATAAGATTACTGCGGTTAATATTAAAAACAACTCACAAAACGCGAAATCCTTTCTTCCAAAATCTTTCAACGAAATCGTCCCTTCATGCACTTTCAGTGGTAGCTACAATGGAAACTATGGCTTCTTTGGTTCATGGGCCAATAACAAATAGAGGGACTTATAAAGAAAAGGCGAGGTATAGTGTTGTCCGGTTGTATTGAAATACCATGTAGGGGAAACGGAAATTCCTATCTTTTCTTTCCCGGACGCAGACACCGAGAGGCGCGGTGATACTTGATTGTAATATAGTCGTACTGAGAGGCGCAGTGATACTTGATTGTCATAGAAATAGTGGAGGAAATTATTTACTGAAAAAGATTAATACTGGGAAACATTTCGTTTAAGTGCTTGTGTTTGGCAAGGGGGGGGGGGAGTAATTTATTTGTTAAGTGCAATGGGTTTTATTTGGGGTTATTTGTTCGTTGTTTATTTGTTTGTTGTATGTTGACTTGTTCCAAGAATGTCTGTTTGAGTGTCTAGGTCGAATTTATCCTTACTTTTTTTTAAAAAAACAATGTGTACACCCCATTTTTTAAAATATAATTTGTTTTGCCCTTTCTTTATGTGTAAATAAAATCTCGTTGTTGTTTTTTTGTTGTTGTTGTTGTTTAAAATTGTTGTTGATATGATTGATGTCTATACAGGGGATGTAATGTCTATATAGGGGAGGTAATCTCTATATAGGGGAGGTAATTTCTATTTAGGGGAGGTAATGTCTATATAGGGAAGATAATGTCTATATAGGGAAGGTGATGTCTATATAGGGAAGGTAATGTCTATACAAGGGATGTAATGTCAATTTAGGGGAGGTAATGTCTATATAGGGAAGATAATGTCTATATAGGGAAGGTAATGTCTATATAGGGAAGATAATGTCTATATAGGGCAGGTAATGTCTATATAGGGAAGGTAATGTCTATATAGGGAAGGTAATGTCTATATAGGGAAGGTAATGTCTATATAGGGAAGGTAATGTCTATATAGGGCAGGTAATGTCTATATAGGGCAGGTAATGTCTATATAGGGCAGGTAATGTCTATATAGGGCAGGTAATGTCTATACAGGGAATGTAATGTCTATACAAGGGATGTAATGTCAATTTAGGGGATGTAATGTCTATACAAGGGATGTAATGTCAATTTAGGGGATGTAATGTCTATACAAGGGATGTAATGTCTATACAAGGGATGTAATGTCTGTATAGGGGGTGTAATGTCTATACAGGGGATGTAATGTCTATACATGGGATCTAATGTCTATACAGGGGATCTAATGTCTATACAAAGGATGTAATGTCTATACAAGGGATGTAATGTCTATACAAGGGAGTTAATGTCTATACAAGGGAGTTAATGTCTATATAGGGAATGTAATGTCTATACAGGGGATGTAATGTCTATACAGGGGATCTAATGTCTATACACGAATACGCCTGTTCTGATGATGATAGCGATATTGACCCAGTGACTATTCAGACATTCTTACATTCACCTACATAATCGCACAGAACAATTAAATTAAATCATTTCACAATGAGCAGCAACAAAGACAGACTGAACAGACACTAGTGCGGAAGATCGGGAGTCGGGGGGGGGGAGGGTTTGCTGGACACCATGTCCCCTCGATCATTTCAGACATCCTTGTGTTATTTCCCTAATAGTAGTAACTCTTAGTCTGAATATCTACTGCACCTTGAAAACTATCTTTAGATTTTTAAACACTTTGTTTTTAATTTAAGATTTTCTTTAATTTTTTCTGGTTCAAAAGTTTGCCCCATTTAGTAAACTTCACGTAAACAAGCCAGACACACATAAACTTAGTGAAAAGTGTTGCTTCTCCCTATTCTTGTGATCCAGCTTTCAAGTTTCGCCTTCACTTTCAATGTCTATATGCTATGAGGTCAAAATATTTCTTCAAACAATCCCTGCATCATACAAACTCCAACCGTGTTATGGTTCCTCAAAGGGAATTAACCCAGATATTTTTAAAGAATGCTCATGTATGTTTTACTTCCCTTTTAAAATCACAACCCCCACCCCCCTTAGACACCTATCAACGATGGACAATCTTGCACGTGTAATATAAAAACCACGTTCTAATGTCATTTCAGGATGACTCTGGAAAGACCGCCACGGGCGAAAGATGTTTTCAAAGCAAACGGCACGTCGAACAAAGAAGATCCAGAATTGGAGGCTCCCCGCCAGTCTGTCCAAGAGACAGGAAAAAGTAAAGATGCAAGACAAAAGTCGCCATTTCGGCTCACACCCATGAGAAAAGTTGAGGCGAGTCAAGATGGCGCACATCTTCCGGCCAAGTCCAAGAACTCCGACCGACCAAGAGCGCGCGGTGACAGCGATGCTGCCGACGATGAGTTATCCCCCGTGACAAGGCACAAAATCACCAAGGCAACCTCTAAACCGCAAGACAAATCAACTGAGAACAATGGATATGGTAACGAATTACGGGAAGTGGCTGGTCTTAGCGATGACGAAGAAGATGAAGCCCAGTGCGATCCGACGGGCTTAAAAGAACTACATGACAGTCTTGATTTTGGATTGTACGAACCCGTGGACGGCTCGACTGATCACAGGGAGGACCTGGAGTTGGAGCTCCAAAGAGAGAGGGAAGCAGAAGTAAGGAGACGAGAAGAGATGAAGTCAAAAAAAGACATCGGGAATGGAGTTGTGAAGACACAATTAGGTGCACGGGATGATGTTAAAAACAACTGGGGAAACAAAAGTGGAAATGAAGGACGTTTACCCAAGAAAGGCCGACCAATCAAAGAATACAAGATGGAGGATGTTGAGGATAATGAGATATCTGAACGAGATAACCAGCAACAGGATGAACCGAAAACTCACCCAGCCACATATCAAGGTATACGGGAGTTATCAGATTCTAAGAAAGTCTTTAATTATGCGAACACAACGCCTCTAATCGATCGCCTGGTTTTAACGGATCGAAAGCCAACGACCGACCGAATCTCTGTGCCCGATATAAGTGTGACGGAAATCGACGACAACTGGTCGTTGGTCAGTGACCCACAAGGAATCGGATCATTCGGGGACAGCAACAACAACAGCTTGAGTGCAGTGACGGAGAAAAGGCGCGTCTCCTTCCAGGACGATCTCCCCGCCGACAACACCATCCCAGTCCCCAGCTCAACAGCCGCGTGTGACGGAGACGAGGCCGCCCCGAGAAAACTCCCCTCCCCGCGATCATCTTCCACGAACCTCGACTACTCCGACCGCTCCCCGAGCAGAGAGTCGCCAGCGCCTATGAGTGAAGGACTCAGGAAGTACAGGCGCCGATCACAGCTCATGGTGTCTTCGGACATTCCCGCTGATGTGCCGCTCAAGAGCCGCCTTATCGAGAACGACCTGCGGATCAAAGACACGCTGGCTTTCATCAAACGCCGGGTTTCGCTGCAGGAATTCCACTGCGACCCCGACGAAGATTCAACAGACGAGGCAATCGAGCCCAGAAGAGGGTTCTCGAGCCTCATGAACGTCTCTGAAGCTAAACAAGAACGCGCCACGGGCGTGCAGGAGACTAGAAGCCAAGAGGCGTCTCCGCGTTCTTCTAAAGCGGAGGTGTCGTACAGAGACCCAGCTCAAACGTCCCCGAGGCTGCTCAGCACAGATACCTCTGGCTTTGTTCAAAGATCAGACCCCAACATTTCCAAACAAGGTCAAGGCAACCGTTCCCGGCATGCCAGCCAAGAAAGCGTTGGCATCACCATCAATTTTGAGAAGGGGCTCAGCGACGAGGAGATAGACGAATACCTCGGCAACATTCCCTCGAGCCAGCGTCGCTTTGGGGTTCCGCCCCTTCCCCAAGATATGATTGGATCGGAGAATGCGCCGCAGTACGAACGAAGCCAGTCTCTGCCACCCCCCGACAAGGCAGTGATCAGGGGCGTCCCCGAGAGTCCGAGCAGCGCCGATGATGAGGATATCCAGCCCTACGTCCCGATAAAAAAACAACGGTTCAGACTTGAGGAACACGAACCAACTAGAGAGGACCATCAGCCTGCAAGAGAGTATTACGAGCCTTCAAGGACTAAGATTGCAGTTGTGCAAAACAGACTTCGACCTGGTAAGACTTTGATATTGTCTGTTAATGTTAAGTAGCGTTTGGGCATATTTTATTTGAAAAAACAATTTTTAAAAATTATTTACTGAAACCTTTCTGTAAAAAAAAAATCCAATGATGCCAACACTATTTTTATGCACATCAAAAAACT
>MUZC01000643.1:36430-55217 GCA_002072015.1 Radix auricularia | reverse complement strand
CCCCCCCCCCACTATGGAGCGTGACTTACTTTCTGGACCGCCCCTTAGGCATGCAGGGTTTCAAAGGGAGTATCTGTAGTCAAAGGCGTGACTTGGGGGTGCATTGGTTGGGGACCGCATCGGGTGACACCATCACAAGGGGTGATACAAAAACGTTACAGTATTATGTTCCCGTTATTTGGCACTGGCAGACTTGGATGAGAGTCATGGGGTAAGTCGTGATGGGGTGACACCATGAGCTACCGCGTTGGATGACACCGATACTGGTGACACCTCTGCCTGTAGTCAGGGCCGTCTTAACGCATTGGACTATTTTTATGTGTAACGTATTGTCATTTATGTAGTTAGTATGATATGAATGTTTCTTTAATTAATATATCTATTGTTATCTCCATGTAAAGCGCTGTGAGCCCGGCTCCTGGCTGGGATACAGCGTTTTATAAATTATCATTTTATTATTATTATTATTATTAAATTATGTATATTTATTTTTTTATTCCTGTGGGTGGGTGGCACACTCTTTCTTTGCCCGGGGGCCCAACGCTATTTTGTTTCCCGGGGGCCCAACACTTTTTTGTTGCCCGGGGGCCCAAATGGTGTAAAGATGGATCTGCCTGTTGCAGATGGTCAAATCTGAGAATGACATACTCTTTGTGCGTATAGAATGCTAAATTTTCCCCGGGGTTTCTGAGGAAAGAATATCTTTTGAAACGTATGTTTTATTAATTTTGTATACCATTGCACTAGACGGAGTCTTGGACACAGCCATAAAAAGTATTAGAAATGTTATAGCTATGTGCCATACAAATAAACGCACAGTTTTTCTTAAAATGGCAAGATCATTATTGCAAGCTTATCTTATGTTTTCTATTCTTCTTCATATTTTTTTAATTCCTTGGGATATTTCCTCCGAGTGTTACACGTTTGTATAATCTGTTCAACGTTTAATTTAAAATAAACGATCATTTGTTTTAAATGACAAGGGCAGTAACTCTGGATTATGTTCTTCGTGTTGACGCAAGAACATGGGAAAACAATCTACTTGCTTTAGATTTTAAAAAAAAATTTGGTGGTGAAGACAGAAAATTTGGGGAGGGGTGGGTGGTCTTAAGTGGATTATCAAGCCACAATCACCAGTTTAAGGACTTTTAGTACATGTAGCCGTTCTGAGAGGCGTGTCACGTGAGGTGAAAGTTGAAAGGTTAAGTGGAGGGGAAGGGGGGTTAAGAAGGGAGAGCAACAATGTTTGCTCATGAGATTTCTATTGTGGTATTTTGAGATTTCAAGCCAACCACCACCCACTGTGATGGGATTATTTCAGATAGCTGTAGAATGCAATGGACCCTCGTTCTGACATTGTCTAAACCTGGATATTGTAGTCCAAGATTGTTGTGTGTGACTTCCAAGTTAATATAATGTAATTTCCAACTAGATTATATTTTTTTTGTTGTGAAGATTTTCAACCTGTTTCATAAGTTTTAAGATTTTTTAAAAACTGGATTATCTTTATTGCAATGAGTATCAAACTGGATTTGAATTGTGCGTATAAATAAAATGTTCCAATGGATTATAGTCTTTTCTTCATACTTATGAAAGCATTAGATCTATAGCTTTGTTTTGACTGCTTGGAAATATAAGGATACAGATATCTGTGGCATATCGATGTGTTCAAGTTGTTGGATTTAGTTCGGTCAAAGTTGTGTGCCATGGATACAGTTTCTTAACACCATGAATTTAAGTTCTACCTGGGTATCATATTCTAACTGGATATGCTGAATACTGCCAGGATACCATGATTTAATTGATATAATTTCTTACCACTAGAATAACTTGACTTAAATGGATATGATTTATGTTCTATATGAGCAATTAGATTAATACAATTTATTATAGGTTGATATCAATTTTTAAAATATTTATTTTCTTTAACACATCATGTCCTAAATAAATAGAATCTCTTGGCACTAGAATACTTTTTATACAGATAGTTGGCAATAGGATGGATACATGTGTCATGTTCAAAAATGATAGAAATTTTTGGCAATGGGATAAGATGATTGAAACTGGTTAGAATTTCTTGTCACTGGGATATGATGATTGAAACTGGTTAGTATTTCTAGGCAATGGGATATCATTATTGAAATTGATAGAATTTATTTAGCACTGGGATATGATTATTAAAAATGGTTGGAATTTCTTGGCACTGGGATATGATGATTGAAACTGGTTAGTATTTCTAGGCAATGGGATATCATTATTGAAATTGATAGAATTTATTTAGCACTGGGATATGATCATTAAAAATGGTTGGAATTTCTTGGCACTGGGATATGATGATTGAAACTGATAGAATTTCTTGGCACTGGGATATGATGAATGAAACTGGTTAGAATTTCTTGTCACTGGGATATGATGATTGAAACTGATAGAATTTCTTGGCACTGGGATATGATGATTGAAACTGGTTAGAATTTCTTGGCACTAAGAAATAATGGTCTAAATGGAAAGAGTTTCTAAAATTTTTAGAATTTCAAAGTCAACAAATTGACAGGAAATCTTGTTACATGGATATCATGTATTAAATTGATGGAATTCATTGGCACCAGAATATCTTGTTTTAAATAGATAGAATTTCTTAGCACTACAATCTCAAGTATTAAATTTATGGAATTTACTTGCACCAGTCAGTATATTATATTCTAAATGTATAGAATTTCTTGACACTTGGATATTTTGTATTAAATTAATAGAGTTTCTTGGTATTAAGATATCATTTTTATTATATTGATGAAATGTCTTGAATGGTCCATGGTAGTAGGGCATCAGCTTCATTCCCATTGCATTTGTTTCGTTAAGACATTATCTAGCCTTGTTTTGTTTTATCTCTATCGCTATCATTTTCGTCATTTTCTCAACGGAAATCTAAATGATTTCAAATGTAAACAAAATATTGTGTCCAAAGTAAAAAATGTTATTTTGAGGAAGCAGCTTTGTATGAGGCATTTGTTTGATGTGGAAATTGTGAAAAGGTCGGAGGTAATTGTGTCCCATGTTTGACCTGCCACTTGACCACCGTGCCCCCCCCCCCCGTGAGAACTAACTAGAATTACTGAGCCACACATGCCATTGATGACATAATGTCTCGATATATTGACATAGTTGTGACTGAGGAGCTGCCTCGGAGGCAAAAAAATGGGGGAAGGTGTAGCAGGGTATCCGGTGGTGTTCTTTGTTTCTATTTACTGTTGGTATTGTAAGTCACCTTTCAATAGGTAGTTTGATGTAAGAGGGGGGCAGGCGGCAAAATTTACTTTTGACTGTCCCTGTCAAAACTATACCTAAAGCTTGTCACGGGCGGATACCGTGGATGTTTTGGTTTGAGTGAGCATGAGTTGTCCTTTTTAGAGCTCGGGGTCTTTCTGGTGCGCCTCATGCGCGTCTCTGTTTCAGACACCATGGTGCACCGTTGCATTTTGAATTGTTATTGTAAGATTGACGCACCTCCGGAGAGAGATTTTGTGTAAATAAAAGGACGGAGCGTTTTTATTTATTTTATTTATTTTTTTTTTAATTTTTTTTTTTTTTTTTTTTTTTTTTTGGGGGGGGGGGGTAAAATACTGGGGTGATACCTTACGCTAACGTCTAGGTTCTACTGAATGTTTTCATTAACCAGGCGAGACCCTGTCGCAGTTGACGACGCTGTTTGATATCTGGGGCAAATTGAGGACCTAGATCCCCCTAGACAAGGAATCCGCCACATAGCTGTGCCCTTGATCCTTTTCATCTAATGTCTACTCATACTGATATCCGATATTGCCTCTAAGTTTCGTTGATTCTTATGGGGGAAAAACTAACTACTAACAAACAAACAAACAAAGCATGTCTACTGATATCTGCACTATGTCTACTGACATCTCCACTATGTATACTGATATCTCCACTATGTCTACTGATATCTGCACTATGTCTACTGACATCTCCACTATGTCTACTGATATCTGCACTATGTCTACTGATATCTGCACTATGTCTACTGATATCTGTACCTTGTCTACTGATATATGCACTATGTCTACTGATATCTGTACCTTGTCTACTGATATCTGTACCTTGTCTACTGATATCTGTACCTTGTCTACTGATATCTGTACATTGTCTACTGATATCTGCACTATGTCTACTGATATCTGTACCTCGTCTACTGATATCTGTACCTTGTCTACTGATATCAGTACCTTGTCTACTGATATCTGTACATTGTCTACTGATATCTGCACTATGTCTACTGATATCTGTACCTTGTCTACTGATATATGCACTATGTCTACTGATATCTGTACCTTGTCTACTGATATCTGTACCTTGTCTACTGATATATGCACTATGTCTACTGATATCAGTACCTTGTCTACTGATATATGCACTATGTCTACTGATATCTGCACTATGTCTACTGATATCTGCACTATGTCTACTGATATCTGCACTATGTCTACTGATATCTGTACCTTGTCTACTGATATCAGTACCTTGTCTACTGATATCTGCACTATGTCTACTGATATCTGCACTGTCTACTGATATCTGCACTATGTCTACTGATATCTGCACTATGTCTACTGATATCTGCACTATGTTTATAATTCGCGCACTCTGTGTTCTGCTTTGTTCTTTATGGTTACTGATAGTGGCAATGTGAAAACGTTTTTAGTTTATGGGCAAGACCATTACTGATACAAAATTTTTTAACGGCTATATTATAACAATTTTAAAAATGTGACTGTATAAAAAAAAGATATTGTTGTCCAATTCTCCTTTCAAATGTTAATGAAAGAATAATACTTCTCAATAAGATTACCACAAACACAATTATAATCAAATCCCACCCAATTAAATTTGTTACACAACTCATTACACCCCCCCCATAAACTCATAAACCACCCACCCCAAACCGCCCCCAATATCGCCTTACCCTCCATGTTGATATTGTACAGGTAGCAGCACGTAGTGCAGATTTGCAGACGACATGGAAAGACGTGTCTGCGTTTCTAAAGAACTCGTGGACCCAGATAGCACCCCCCCCTCCGTGTACCTCATTTCTCAACTCGACTTTGCCGTATGTACTCAGTCACGCTTCACTTGTATCATCCAAGAGGCGGGGCTTAAGAAGAAATGAGAGACGGTTTTACTTAAAACTTAAGTATATAGATGAGCGATGTTAACTTATAACGTCTAAAATATGGAAGCCACTTGCTCCTATGACATCTATGACTTCAAATTCTTGTTCCTATTACATTATATAACTTTTGATTCCTAATCAGATTAAACCATTGACTTGTGTCAGACTAGTCAAGCGTTTAATTAAATAGAAACTGATTTCTATGCAAATTTAAACGAAAGAAGTAATGCACCCACAAAATATTTTTTTTAAGTGGCCTCAGGTATGTCTGTCACTTGAGAACTTGGGATCCCCTGACGTAGCTGGCATACAGGACAGGAACGTGGAATGGGCTGTCCACACATTCCTCTGTCCTTTACACTGTCAGGACAACCTAATTGTAAGACAAACCATTGATGTATTACATGTTTACGTTCAGACAAGTTTGACAAGTTGATCATCGTTTAGTTGGTGACATTTTTTTATTTTTTACCCAGTGGCATCTCGAATAAAATGACAACTGGGGCAAGATTTCAGATTGGAATAGCTCAATGTTGTTGTTGTTTTTTGTATGTTACTTACATTAAAAGGGGTTAATTCCTTCAGAGGATTTTTTAGTATTATTATTTATTTTGGGTGGGATATTTAAAGTCCCATTGTTAGATTTTGCAAATCCTGTTAGTTGCACTAAAAAAGGTTCATTACTTCAGAGGATTTAAGTTTCTCTTTTAAAGGCATATTGTTAGATTTTGCAAATCCACCCTTAATATTGTAATGGCACCCCTTTTATTTATATATTATTTTTAGATGATGTACTTCTATTATCCTTGTGTTAGTTGCTTTACGTTTTCAGAAAATCTCATCTATTCCTAAGGCTTAATTAAAGTACATCTATCCTATTGTTTGGTGGTGCACTTCTACATATTCTATCCAATATTTTAGATTTTTCACTCCTTTTCATTTTTAGTTGTTTTTATAAATGTAAATATATTCTGTTTACATAATTCAGTTTTATAATCATATAATATTTATTTATACGTCTTCTCATAAATTAATCCGATCTTATGTTAGAAAAAAAACTGTATTTAAGTATTTCATTAATTTAGCAGATTATTTCAAACTAGATTGTGCCAGGCGCCGTGGCGCCTGCGGCGCCCCCGTTTTTTGGGCGCCTACGGCGCCAACCTTTTTTTTAAAGACCAACTAACTTGTCCTTTTTTGATAAATACGAATTATTAAACTTTATGAAATGTACGCAAAGTATTTAATAATAATAGGGGTTGTATTTTGCGCACCGATGCACACCAAACAATGACGTCATCCTATTAAATATTTTTACAGCGCTCATCAACACACGATTTTTCAACTAAACTAACTGCTGTAGACTGTCGTACATCGCTCCTCAGCGTTTCAACTAAACTAACTGCTGTAGACTGTCGTACATCGCTTGCGTTACAGCGTTACGTTACAAACATACCCACACCACTGGGTGTTTATATATATTAATGATGTTTTTATTGGTAATCGGCGTGATTACAGTCAATGGACTGTCTTATAGAAAAAATATGAAAAAATACCTTTTTACCAGCAGTTTTAGACGCCGTGTTGACGTCAGGCACAGTCAGACGCGCTTCATTGAACAATGATTTCAGTGTTGTAGGTGGGTAAAGGGGGTGGGTGTGGGTTTAAGTAGAAATGACACAATGGGATTAGCTGATGGGGGCAATCTCAACCCTCAACGTCGCCTCAACGTGGCTGGCTTTCTTGGGCCGATCTCTGTGGACTGACTGTTGCTTGGGTTTCATCACTGCCTTCAGTTGAAGTTGATTCGACATCATTCATGTGGTAGCGAATGTTTGTTTAAGCACTGGGGGGTGGACGAGGTTATGTTTCTTGCAGTACTCCGAAATTGATATTTTGACGTCATCCTGTCCCATCCGTCGTGGATTTATTCGGTTCGTGTTTGGCACATAAAAACCCAGGAGGAAGTTCCCATGGCTATTGTGATTATTTATATTTAATTAAGTTCACTCAAGGAAATTATTATTGTTTAATATTGTGCACTTAGTGGTTTTATGGACTTTTGTATATGCTACACACAGGGGTATTATCAGAGCAAAGTGGTATGTTCAATGGACACTCGCTTATTCTGATTACAGTGGTGTATTATTTTAACTGTGGTATATTAATATTATGTTTATTATGTTCTATTCTGTACAAAGTGTTATGCTCGTGGTAAATCTGCCCACGGTTAGTAGAGTATCTCGTTCACAGTTTTGTGCCCAAATGTAAGGCTAATTACTGAAGTTATCTGAATTCCCGTTTAAGTGTTGCCTCACTTCAAAGTTATATTTACAATGTCTGCGTCTTGTGCACTTCTTATCAACACCGGCGTCTTGACTTTGTTTTATTGCTGTGAGAATGTAATGCGTACAACTACAACAAACACACGTTCGTTTTATATAGGGTTGATTTGAGGTGTGTTATAAGATTGAAATGGAGACTGTATTTTATGTTGTTGTTTTTTTTTAAAGTCAAAGCATGAGAAATTAGTTCCCGTTCATTGCTTATGCCCTCGAATTTTGGTGTGTTGCAGGCGCCCTCAGGGGTAAACAATGGAAACGTTGTGTTAGTATAGAGTTTTACCACGGCTACAGAAATTGTCATTCAATGTTACTAAAGTTTCGTGTATGTGGTATTATGAATAACATTTGTCAGTGGTAACAACTGAATAGTGTAACAACTGAATAGTGTAACAACTGAATACGGTAACAACTGAATACGGTAACAACTGAATACGGTAACAACTGAATACGGTAACAACTGAATACGGTAAAATTTAGTAACAATGAATTCGATAACGGCTGTGTAATTTGACCTAAAGTGATGTACAGAAAAGCACAATAATGGTCATGGGCTAATTGCCATCAGATGGTGCGAGATCACGTTCAGGGCTGCTATGGCTGTTATGTGGACGATATATACCGTTAGCAAGGATTCTCAAAATGGCATTGTTTCATACTAATTTGAAAGATGAATGACATCGATTGCCATGAGAACGTCATCCTCGACTTGTGTCATGTGGTCTTAAAAGGTAGACAACTGGAGGCATTTGGTCTTAAAAGGTAGACAACTGGAGGCATTTGGTCTTAAAAGGTTGACAACTGGAGGCATTTGGTCTTAAAAGGTAGACAACTGGAGGCATTTGGTTTTAAAACGTAGACAACTGGAGGCATTTGGTCTTAACAGGTAAATAACTGGAGGCATTTGGTCTTAAAAGGTAGACAACTGGAGGCATGATGTCTCAAGGGCAGACAACTGGTGGCATGTGGCCTCAGGGGCAGACAACTGGTGGCATGTGATCTCAGGGTAGACAACTGGAAGGATGCAATATTACAGGTGGACAACCGGTGGTATATAATTTTTTCACTGGCGAACACCAACGACCAATATTGCTTTTTCCAAAAATAGATTTGTAGATTTAGATACACTTTTCCTTTTGTTATCCAGGACTGGGTATTTGTGATCAAAAGACATCATAAAAACATCGATCACTGTGCTTAAGATAAATCTCAACTCTTACTGCTTTTTGGGTAAAAGAACATTCAACGAACCATGGATGGCCTTTTGTCAGTTGTCTTGTTTTATGCTATAAAATACGAATGTTGTAACACCAATGTCAATACACTACTGTAAATGTAATTGATTCAGCTCCCAGATTCTACCCCCGATTACGCTCTGATCCAACGACAGATCCCGGAGTTCCCCGACCCCTTTGTTGCTGATCACATCCAAAAAAAAAAACACAATAACCACCTGTCATTATCCACCTCGCTTCTCCCCTACCCCAATGTTCATAGTGACAGACCTCGCAGATAACACCTGTGACGTATTGAATACAAAAGAGCACACACAAAATTAGCTACATCCAGGTACATCTTTATTGATTAAAACCTAACGTGAATGTTCAGCAACGCAGCATCGGATCCAGTATGTCATATTGGAAAAAAAGTGGGAGGTGGGATTTAGATTGAAGAGCCACCGGGCTGTTTCGTTCGATTATATATTCCCCCCCCCCTCACTCCATGTCTACCATTTCCTAATCCGCTGTTTCACACAAACCACTTATCAGACTGTTGCGAACGTGAATATATTTTAGATTTAACTGCAGGGTACAGCTTCCTGTCATCGGGGATTCTCAAAATGTGTGAATATTTTTAATTCATTTTAAGAATTAATTTGAAGTTCGGAAACTAAATATGAAACAGTTGTGTAGACTTTATCATCATTTAAAACTCTAGTAAGAATACAGGACTAAATACAAACCATAGAAATAGTAGGACGCAATAATCTTCTGTAAGATAAGGTATAGGGATAGACTTTCTGTGTAGTAAATTGTTGAGATTATTTATTTAAAAAATATCTGCTTTCTGGAATGATAATTAAAAAGTATCCTCATACTCATTGTCAATGTGACTTGAACGTCAATTTAAGAACCACTGGGGAAAAAAAGGGTTTCAAGTGAACCGTAAAGAAAGGCGAGTCGTGACCCGAGGAGTGTTTAAGTTGATAGGCCGCAGGGCCTGGCCTCGCTCGACACGTGTGTTGTGTTGACGTAGTTGAACTCAACGTTACTCGGTGGATCCGAACTGCCCTCATACAGTGAGCTGTCTTGACGGCTTGATTCACCAGCTTGTTGGTGATTTCTGGAGCAGCTGCTCAGTCAGACTGACCGGCAGCATTCACTTGTTAAGCTACGCGCCAGTTTTGAAGTTCCGCGGGTTAAGACAATACCTGGGACCCCACGCGGAGATGGATTTCAAGGGCGGGGGTAGTGAGGTGTTGTAACGTGTGTTAGTTTTCCAATCGACAATGTAATCAACAGATCCTATTCAGTGTTTGTAAATCTGATAGCATGAAGTGAATGGCACGCAGTGTCGGTTCTTAAGTTAGCTTAATTTAACAAGATTTCGTGTCGGTATCTAGCAATGTGTTATTTTGTAGCTAACGCGATCTAGCCATGTGTCATGTTTCTAGCTGAGGTAATCTAGCCATGTGTCATGTTTCTAGCTGAGGTAATCTAACCCTTAGCCATGAGTCATGTTTCTAGCTGAGGTAATCTAACCCTTAGCCATGTGTCATGTTTCTAGCTGAGGTAATCTAACCCTTAGCCATGTGTCATGTTTCTAGATGAGGTAATCTAGCCATGTGTCATGTTTCTAGATGAGGTAATCTAGCCATGTGTGATGTTTCTAGCTGAGGTAATCTAGCCATGTGTCATGTTTCTAGCTGAGGTAATCTAGCCATGTGTCATGTTTCTAGATGAGGTAATCTAGCCATGTGTCATGTTTCTAGATGAGGTAATCTAGCCGTGTGTCATGTTTCTAGATGAGGTAATCTAGCCATGTGTCATTTTTCTAACCGAGGTAATCTAGTCATGTCCCGTGGTAGATGACATATTTTAACAATTTTACAATGCGTCATGTTTCTAACTACCGTGATCTCACCATGTGTCACCTGGAATTTTTTTGTATCTTTGTTTGGTTAGTTATAAGTTATTAGTATATTATATCCAGCAATACCTTGTCTACTTTTCTTTTTGACGTATTTCTATTAGTGGTTTCTATTATCTACAGTTGACATCATCTAGCACTTTGTCATGTAAATTAGGTTAACAAGGTCGAGAAGTTAGTTGTCTCGTAGGCTAAAGCGACGCTGTAATGGCATGTATTTGGCTGCGTTTAAAGGCAGCTTCTGTTGTGTTTCCGAAGATGGAATAAATAAAATTTAACCCGCACAATTTATATTTACAAAATTAGGTCTCATTTTCTTCCACTAAGGATTTTAAAAACAACTGATTATTTTTGAAGACAAACAACTATTTCTTAATCTGGATATTTAAATAGTGGATAAATGGCGGGCCGAACGAACGGTCCATTAAGACCCACATCAGATGACTTGAACATAAAGTTCATGGACGAAAGCAGTGCGGACACTTCAGTAAACGTTCTGGAAGATTCCTCAACGCCTCTGAACATTCCCCAAGATGAAGACAACAGCGACGCCGATGACGTATTCACCAAGCCGAAATCTCAAACCAAACACCCCAAATCAGGTTACGGTTCGCTCGCCGCTTGCAACGGTTCTAAAAACCTAGAACCCGACCCCACTCCGCCAAGTCAAAAGTATGAAAAGTTTAGCAACACCGATAGCCCGTTAGCCAATGGAGAAAGTTCTTCACAGGGCAAAAGTCCGACCACCGAATTTTTCCCGACCGATCTCACAAGTAGCCCCGATTCAGAACAAGAGAAGCTGTTGGGAAAAGAGGACAAACTTGAATCGCCAAATTATCACGGATCTTTTAGAGATAGTTTACTGAAGTCTCAAGGACAGGCGTCTGCTAAAAAACATGATCGAATTCCGTCAGTCACCCTCGAAACTATTCCGGAGAAAGATTTCCTCCAAGTCCCGGATGCGGATTTTTTCTCGGCTCCCAAAACTCGCGTCCTGTCATTTTCCGATGATGTTGTCAGTGACCATGACCCTCTGGTTGACCATGAGGTGAACTCGTCACCAGGGGAAGTTGGTCGGTTTAAAGTAAGTAAAACTGTTGATGATAATACTGCAAGCGCCAAGCTGATACCTGGAGGTTCGGGCACCGAGCTGGAATTTGTGATACCCCCTTACAGGAACAGGCGGACGAAAAATAACTTCTTATCAAGACATCCAGGATGGAAAATATTGAAGTGGAATTTCAATTCAAAGGTTAGTTTTAAGACTTTTTTCGTATCTTTTTTTTCTGTTTTTTTATTATACTATTTGCTAAAAATGCATTTGTACGTGCCAAACATTGCGATAGACACAAGGCACCGGGTATATAATATTATAACCAAACGATTTAAAGAAGGAAGTGTGGATGGTTTACGGTAAAATTGACTTTAATTTTTGTCTTGGATTTTTGTGTCGGTGACATCTGGGAACCGAAATATACGTGCATTAACTGGAACTAAATATCAAATTCACTGGCATATTTGTTATGCCGTCTTTCGTAATTTGATTTTTTTTGTTATTATTTTTTTTTATAAATATGCTTTAAAATCCTTAAAACATTGAAAAGTGGAATTTTGAATGAAAAATTAAAGGACTGTTGTAATTTCATTTCGCCCTCTCAAACCAAATTAAAGTAAATTCAATCTTCGGGGGTTGGTGCATCGGTAGCCAGATCAGCGTCTTTTCACCTCAACCTGCCTGACCTCACTAAACGGAGATATTACATCACACCGGGCTAACCACACCGGTCCGTACCTCGGCATAAAGCAACAAACAGTAAACGGGACACTCGGACACTCACCCTTGTTGCAGTGTAAACAATTCCTTCCCGTGGACCGTAACGGAACATGCCACGAAGTCTTGATTCAAAGTGGAAACTAGGTCACGTGTTGTTTTTTTTACCCCACTTCCCACCCCACCCTGGGATATCTTAATCTTTTTACACCCTAACCTTCACCCCCCCCCCTCCCACCACGATTTGAATAGTAAAAACCTGGCAATAAAATGACTCGCTTTGTGTAACAATTACATAGATCAAATATTAACTGAAAAAATTAGAATCCCGGCTTACACAGATGACTAATTATGCGATAAACTATCGAAAACTGATTCAAATGATTTGACCAACTTTTTTTGAGTTTAAAAAAAAAAAGTTTTTATGCTTCCTTACTGGGAGGCCGCCCAAGTGGGAACACTCATTGTTTCGATATACTACCATTACTCGCTGGTATAGGGGAAGCAATTGAAAAGATAATGTTTTGCGTTTAAAGTTACATAGATTACTACCCTTGAGTTGTTTTAAATCAAAATTTAGGTCCACAACACCACCTTCACACATATTCAAAAATACACGTGAGTTCTATAAAAACAATTCAAAGCTTATAATTTTTAAAAAATAGTTTTAATCCGATGTTTACAAAAGTCATTAGCTCGTTCTTTAAACATCTGAGTGGCTCCATTTTAAAATTAAAAACAAAATACGGGTAAGCAAAATGAGAACTTAAAGCTTGAGCTTCTTAAATATAGGCAAATAAATATTAGGAGGTGGCCGGATATGTAGATTTCCGGCCTTATCTGGATTTGCCAAATAGTTATGCCCAATCCAGGTCGGATCCGGATATCAATGTGGTTAATAATTAGGTGAGATCAAATTAAATGAATCGAACAAAAGAACAAGTTTTGTATTTAGTATTTATTAACCAGTCCTGAGTTTGGGAACGGTCCTGTTATAGCCGTAACTTCAATTAGCCGATAATGAGCTTATTACCCGGAGTTGTTGTTGTTTTTTTTTAATATTTGTGTGTGTGCGTGCGCGTGCGTGTGTGTGTGTGTGTGTGCGTGCGTGTTCCGGCAGCATACGAGAGAACACATGCGAGCGACAACAGAGCGACTTATAATTTGTCGGTATATAAATATACATGATCGCTATTAGAGGAGATCGACTGATTGAATTTATTTTTTTTTTAAATCTCCTGGATGTCACAATGTGAATAGCGGTCAAGGCCGCGACTGATGCTTAGCTCAAGTTTGTTCATTCAATTCGTTGTAAAATGGTCAGCGTTTGACGTTAACAGTGTCACCGACTGTCATTGTAAAATGGTCAGCGTTGACGTTAACAGTTTCACAGAATGTCATTGTTGTAGATAGCAGATACTCTCCATATGTTGGATATAATAAATATTTTAATAAATAGTATTTAATACTAAATAGAAAGTAGTAAAGTACACCAGTACACCCCTTAGATCTTACACTTAAATCCGGAGATATCCATGTCACGGAATCGAAATCCAGCAAATATTAGAGCTAAACTATCCGGATCCCTGATCCGGCAAATAGTGAATAACCATATCCGACTACCCCCTTATATATATAACATTAGTGGATCAGTGAGGTCAGAAGTTCTTAAACCTCCACAATGTTTACACGATTTAAAACAGTCCTCAGGTTTTGATTGGGGGGGGGGGGTCACATTAAATAATCTTTGGGCAGAAATCAAATAATTTATTCCTCATTAATTTCAGTAGGAGTGAAAAAATGCTAAATAATTTAATACATAATTTTCATTTATTTTATTTATTAATTTATTTCCATATTGAAAAATTTTATGCGGACGTTCGAAAAGAGTTATTTTTTGGTGATTTTTTTCCCCAAGGCTTTTTTCTTTTCTTTTTTTTTTTAAAGCGGTGCGCTGCTTTCTAAAGCTAGTAGCGTTACGAACGGACGTCCTGGACGGACAACCTAAATAGCAAATTATGTATATCGATTGATTCAGTATGGACTAGATCAGTGCTTCTCAAACTTTTTAGCATGACGGATCGGCAGGAATTTTTCCATCAATAGGTACCAGTGCACTATTTCCCTTGTATAGACGTGGTAGTGACATGAGCCCCCACATGGTCTATGGCCCTAAAACATTTGGCATGAATTCGGTTTGATATATGCTACACGCCATCTAAAACTTTTGGACAAAAAAAATCACTTGTCTTTCAATCGTCTTCACTGGTCTTTATGGTCGTGGGCGGTAACTACGTTACTTCACCTATTTTATGCAACGGCAAGGGATGGAACTCTAAATTGTTTTCTAAAATATTTTCTAGTGAATAAATGGTATCCAATGCTGGACCTCATTTTGATCAATGATTAAAAATATAAATATTAAAAGTAAATGATTGTCTCTATGATAACAAAGTCAATTTTAATTATGTTGATTTTGTTTCTACATTCTAGTTACCTATCTTATGAAACATTAGAAATTTTTGAAAAATAGCATAAAATGGAGACACGATTTTGTTTTGTTTAGTTAGGTAAGAAAGTCATTGCATTTCATTGTCAGTGTATCCTTAATTACAGGGATCGAAGTGAAGTGGCCCGTGACACTTGCATGAATATATAGCTATTTAAGAGTACGTAGGTGTTATTTATATATTTAAAAATCCATATAGATTAACCACAATACATTAATTTTGTAGTTTCGTAAGTATAAATAAAAGCGAATTTCAAATGTATTTCTTATTGTAATTTAATTTTTGTAACATAACTTTAATTTACTAACAAAATAATTTTTTTAAAGTAACATGAGTTATTAATAATAAGTCTCACAGTATTGTAGATTAAATTTCAAATGAGTTTAATAGAAATAACAAATTCATATCTTACCACATACATTTTCTCCAGAACAACGCAATTGATAAAATATATTTGTACCGGTGCTCTATGGTGCAGCGATTACGGGCAAATAAATTGTAATGTACGTCAGATGTTGACAATAACAAATTAATTGTAATGTATATCAAATGTTGTCAAATACAAAAAAAGTTATATTAAGATAGAGTGTTCTTTCTCACTGACTAAATATAGTGTCTATTTTTACACCCATATATCAATATATATAATTCTCAATGTATGTTTTGTAACGTCTGTCTGTCAGGAGCGGCGTTAGAGGGTGGCAACTGGGGCGACTGCCCCAGGCCCCGCGCTTAGGTAGGCCCCGCGTTTCCGTCCTGAACATGTCTCGTCCTGGTTAATAGCCTATACATGTAGAACCAAAGAGTGGATGGTAGAACGTATGCTGGAAACGATTGTAAAGAAACGAAAGAGGCACTCTTGTAATCCTTTTTGAAGGTCAAATTCCGGTATTAAAATTACACAATAATCAAGATATTTCATATTTTTAAATACCATAGCATACTGGTGCTTAGCTATCTTTACTAGTACTCTGGCCCCGCGGGGTCATTGCTGGCACTAGGCCCCGCACTTACCTAACGCCGCCACTGCTGTCTGTCTGTCTGTCTGTCCTGTCCGTCACACTACTATTTTTAGATAGCTGCGCACCAAAATTACTCAATAAATATATATAATTTGCAATTTATGTCCCGATGACGCTACTAATTTTAGAAACCAGCGACCAAAAATGGTTAAAATTGTTACTGGAAATAAATGAATTTAAACTAAAATTAATAAAAAATAAATTAGATTTATGACGTCATTACACTGAAAATTTCATAAAATGCCCATAGCTTATATTTTATGTTTTTAATTTTAAAAAATATAGCAGTATTTTTAAGAGATGTATTTAAATATAAGTAGTTCAATTTAATGTCAATAAATTTAAATTTCATTATTATTAAGTAAAACAATTATTATTTTCTAATATTATTTTCCTTATAAAAACTACTTATTTTAAATTTTACCAACAATTTTTACCGATTAATCGTGAAATTTATCGTTAATTTCCGAAGCCCTAATTTTAATAGCCTACATAACTGGAAAGGATTCTGAGCTGAAAATAATGAAAGCGTTAATTTAGATTCTTAAAACGTGTACATTGAATTGTATATTCGATTAACTGTTGATACTTTATATTTTCTTTTATCCTGTGATAAGTTTTACTTCAAAGGATTCATGCCAAATAAACAGTTCTTTGTTATTCATATTTATAAATAGTTACTTTTTTTTTTCATTGCCCTATAGCCTTTTAATATGGGCTATCAGGTTTGTGTATAAAAATGTTCGTTAAGATCCCTTCATTTGCACAGTAGCTAACGCATAAAATTATTTTTATATTGCTCATATTAAAAAAATGTAAAAGTTGGAAACTCTTTTCATTTTTAATCTGCACAATATAGGATAGATTTGTCACTTTTTCTCGAGATCATTAATAATCGAATGGGGAATAAAAACTTATAGGTTTAAAAAAATAAAAAAATTTAGTGTCCCTGGCCGTGAAGAAATGATTATTAAGAGTTCAGAGCCCTAAAGTATTTTATTATTGGCTGTATAAATTTTATATATTATCTTTGATTAAGATCCATCAATTTACACAATAGCTAACTCTTAAACTATTTTTATAGCTCATGTAAGCACAAATTGACACTATGGGCACCCGGCGCCCCATGAGTGTTAAATATAGAACACAATGCTGCCAGGAATCATCTAGGGAGCGTACTAAACTATCTCCAAAGGTTTCACGACGATCGGATTCATGGTTTATAAAGGACATGCACACACTCAAACACACACACACACACACACTCACAGACATACTTTAATTTTTATATATCTAGATAAATAATGACATTAAAATTTCCGTGGCCCACTTAGTGCAAAATGTAAATTTTAAAACATTTGTTCTTTTCATTTTTTATCATATTTAATGTATAATCGATATTAGTCGAGACAGTAACACGCACTGCATTTTAATATGGGCTATAAAGTATGTATGTATTAAGTTTGGAAAAGATCCATTCATTTTCCATGTAGCAAACGCATAAACTAATTTGTATATAAAAAATATAAATGGAAAAAAATAGGGGCCGCCGTCCACCATGAATGTCAATGTTCAATTTTTTTTTCACACAAACCTTTCCGTAAGAGCAACCAACAATTGTTAAAGTTTCATGGTGATCGGATGAATTTTTTATTCAGCTTTAATGGAAAAACATTCATACATACATTAATTTATAATTTATATCAATATAAATTTATATATACATAAGCAGAACATGACATTAAGGGTACCCTGGCCCAGTAGATGCAAGATGTAAATTTTGAAACATTTGTTCATTTCAATTATGATCATATAAATAATATAATAGTCCAAGTCACTCACTGGATGTGGAACGCTGAGGAACGATGTACAACAGTCTATAGCAGTGTAAAAATCGTGTGGTGATTAGCGCTGTAAAAATATTTAATATGATGACGTCATTGTTTGGTGTGCATCGGTGCGCAAAACCCCTATTATTAAATACTTTGCGTACATTTCAGAAAGTTTAATATTTCGTATTTATCAAAAAAGGACAAGTTAGCTGGGCTTTTGAAAAAGGTTGGCGCCGTAGGCGCCCTAAAAAAAAAGTGGGCGCCGCAGGCGCCACGGCGCCCCGGCACAATCTAGTAAATAATATAAAAGCCCAGGTCACTCACTGGATGTGGAACGCTGAGGAGCGATGTACAACAGTCTATAGCATTTAGTTGAAAAATCGTGTGGTGATTAGCGCTGTAAAAATATTTAATATGATTATGACGTCGTTTGGTGTGCATCGGTGCACAAAATAAAACCCCTATTATTAAATACTTTGCGTATGTTTCACAAAGTTTAATATTTCGTATTTATAAAAATGACAAGTTAGTTGGGCTTTTGAAAAAGGTTGGCGCCGTAGGCGCGCTAAAAAAAGTGGGCGCCGCAGGCGCCCCGGCACAATCTAGTTTAATATATTAGCTATATTTGCTGACACCATGTCATAGAATGGGAAATAAAATAAACGTTTACGAAAAGAGAATCAGGACCCCCGGCCCAATGAGATGAAGATTAAAGATTCAATTTCACATAGAATTTTAAAAAGGGCTATTAAGTTCATTATACACCACGTTTGGTTAAGATCCAATTTGTATACACCTCATATAGGCGAAAACAATATTAAGCGCTCCCAGGCCCAATTGGCGCAAGAGATTAACTTTAAAATACCTGTTTATTTCAATTGAAATCATGATATATATTTCTTTCAATATCTTTCAAGGTTGTTTAAAATCAGAATGGAACTAAAGTGTTAAACGCTTACAAAAATAAAGATTCCCCCCCCC
>MUZC01000643.1:15542-25835 GCA_002072015.1 Radix auricularia | reverse complement strand
CCGCCCACCCCCTTGTCGCCCTACCCACGTGAACCGGGAGCGGGTCATTCGCGCTTGTGTCTACACGCCGCGCGTTCCTGCTGTGGGTGACAAACATGCAGGAACCGAAGAGTTACTTTGTCCATTGATAGTACATCCATTGTTCCGTTGTAGTGTGATATAATACAATCATTGTTGTTTGATTATGTAACCTGTTAAATTCTGAACATACGGATTTATTCATGTGTTGTGACATCCTAAAGTGTGCTTTTTATGGACTAACCGGAGGGGAAAAAAACTGTTCGTTTTTTTTTTTTTTTAAATTTACGACAGAGTAAAGCTTAATTTTGAGACTTTGAGTTTGAGGGTTGTTGTTTTTTTCACTAGGAGACAAATTGTTATCCGTTCCTTTCAGTTTCCATGTGTTTATAGAAAGTATCTTCAAATAGGAATTCTTTATGATATTTATATTGGACAGTAATTTTTTAAAAAAATAATTATTAAAAACGCAGAATGCTCGAGGTTTTCTTCTATTGTATTCAGTATCATGTCAATAAGGATATCTTCAGTATCCCATGTATCCCAGTCTATGAGGCGCCTTGAGTATCATGTCCATAAGGATATCTTCAGTATGCCATGTATCCCAGTCTATGAGGCGCCTTGAGTATCGTGTCAATGAGGATATCTTCAGTATCCCATGTATCCCAGTCTATGAGGCGCCTTGAGTATCGTGTCAATGAGGATATCTTCAGTATCCCATGTATCCCAGTCTATGAGGCGTCTTGAGTATCATGTCAATGAGGATATCTTCAGTTCCCCATGTATCCCAGTCTATGAGGCGCCTTGAGTATCGTATTCATCAAAGCCTATCACTGTAGGCTGTAATTTAAGACATTTTTTCTACGAAAAAAAAAGGGCAACCAATTTTTTAATTATGACACTGATAGGAGTTGCGTGACTAAGCTCTCAATTTCATTTGCCAGTTTATATATATATTTTTTAGAAGACATTTTCAGAATATTTGCTCACAGTAAACTGTTAAACGATTCTATATACACGACTTGTGATAGTGAAGAACAATAGGATTATATATCGTGGAGGACATTCAACTTAACGGTGTAAATTCAGGTGATTAGTCTCTGGGACTGGCCTGGGAAACTGTGAACATCCGGGGCATGAATTGACTCTTGAAATCCCTGACCATTATCGTATGACAGGAATTTTGGGGATACGCAGATGGTTGCTCTTATAAAGAAATAGATGATCATACGGAGTGTCCTTATAACCGCTCAATGAGACTACACAAACACATGCCTACACAGTCACGATCGTCAACATTTAAAATATACTTAAACAACTAAACTCACACAATATTTTTTTTAAAAACATTACAATTTCACACAAGTACGATACACATAATATACATACATTTGTGTATACATTTAGAGCAGATAAAACGCAAAAACACATGCCAAAAACACGCTAAAAAGACAGGCAAGCAAAAGTGTTATTTGACTTTTTATTGGCAGCAAAGCTTGGCGTGTGGACGCTCATGTGGCGTGTGGACACTCATGTGGCGTGTGGACACTCATGTGGCGTGTGGACACTCATGTGGCGTGTGGACGCTCATGTGGTTTGTGGCCCGGTATATTGAAATCTAAACATAAATTTGAGGAATTTTCCGCCAAACACAATCTCCCCACACACCCGCCCGTCTCGAAGGTGTCCAATCGGAGGTCTGGACGTTAAAGAGTACGCGTTTATTGTGAAGTGTATCTTGAGTATATGCACACGGCCATTTCTAGAAATTGAACACTAACCAAACACGAAAACATTTTGACGCATATCCAGACAACGTATTATTTAATATGCGTGTTTGTCATGAAAATCAAAATAGGATATGCACTCTTACGGGTGTGGCTATCAATAACTCCCCCCCCCCCCCAACTTCTCTCTTTAAAATGTCCAAAGCCGTAGACCCCACGACAGTCTGTGATTGTTGGTCTCGTAATTTATGCTCTGTGCCTGTCGTGGCAATGTTTCAAATACAGAGGTGCTAATGGGGACGGAGGAATAGAACACGGTCTTGAGAATAGACTGCTAGTCGTGGGAATAGACAACTGCTTGTGGTTGACTTCCCACAGTGGGAATAGAAAACTGCATGGTTGTGAGAATCGACTAGTTTTTGTGGGAATGTGATTTTTTTTCTGTGGGAATATTTATTTGTTACAACTCATTTATATTCTTTTATTATTATTTTTATTATTATTTATTGTGGTATATTTTAGCACGATGACGGACTTGTAGTTATGACGTGAAGTTTGCCACGGCAACAACAAAAAAATGTGAATCTACTTTCATTTCCACTTGTCACGAAAGACACTAATGAATTGAAAAAGAAAGATCCTTATTTATGGAATAATGCTTTTGTAAGTGTCGACTGACATGGATCGCAGATAGTGTGCCAAATATAGTCTGTGACTCCACAAAAACATTGACGTCAAAAATATATATTTAAACATGGATAACGCGGCGTTTTCAATCGATGACGAGACGCAAGGCCCCACGCCGAAAACGTTGGCAACTGCGCCACATGTGTTCTCAGACGCACCAAGATTAGGTGCGTATGCACGCAGGCGGCTCTCTGCTCCAGTTGCGTTTCCCCCAAGGGGAATAGCCATCGGTGAACATTTTGATAACTACGATGAGAGTTTTCTCAAACGGAGACAATCACGTGACCCTTCAAACGCACAAAATGGTGGGCCGGTCGTGGGACCGTGTCACTCCAATGAATCCGACGCGCTCGTAGCAAACGTAATAAAATCGAACGTACATGGAAAAGATTTATTTAAAGTGAATGGTTTAGACACACGGGTCAATGGATTGGATTCGTCTTTCGAAAAAAATGAAACAAACAACACTAATACGCGGCAACATCTTCAAAGTGATGAGTCTAATTATTGCCCTGATGAGATTCCTAGTATACACAATGATCAGAGGAAGTTTGTTTCCGAATCGCTGTTGTCTCCTAACACGGTCCCAGTATTGCTCCACCCTGATATTTCCGACAGCAGAACTCTTCAGCTGCCAGATAATAACCCGAACGCCGAGACTCGCCCAGATGATCTGGAAAACAGCAGAGAAAGTCGAAGGACAATTCCCGGTATCGACACACTCGCAAAGTTTTCTCACATTGCTACCAGCAAAAATAGGGAAGTTCCAAGCGAGGAAAAAGTTGTGCAGCTTCAAAGGAAGGTCATTGGTGCCCCAGAGATTTCCCAGGGAGAAACTGTTATTGGCAGTGATGACGTCATCCACAGCGATGGTATAGTCCTCCACCTCCCCATATCAGCGGTCCCCAATCAGGCGGAGCTTGATGACCTCCAACTGTTGACTGTCCCCGGTCCAGCTCGTCTGACCATGGGAGCCCTAAGCGACCCGGTTGAAGACGGCGCCATTGTCGTTTCGATTCCGGTTCCGGCTCTCCCACGCGCCCGAAGTGCCCCAGATTTAACCACGCCGGAAGATACCGGGAAAAAGGAGTCGCCAGCAACTGAAGTTGATGAATCGAACAAAGATGGCGTCCCAGTAAAGGAAAAACCTTTGGTAATTATGTTTGATTGCATTGTGTGCCCTTTTTGAGTGCCATGTACTTACTCTTTGAGTGCTATGCACTCCCCCTCTGAGTGCCATGTACTCCCTATTTGAGTGCCATGAACTCCCTATTTGAGTGCCATGAACTCCCTATTTGAGTGCCATGAACTCCCTATTTGAGTGCCATGCACTTCCTATTTGAGTGCCATGTACTCCCTATTTCAGTGCCATCTACTCCCTATTTGAGTGCCATGTACTCCCTAATTTAGTGCCATGTACTCCCTAATTTAGTGCCATGTACTCCCTAATTTAGTGCCATCTACTCCCTATTTTAGTGCCATGAACTCCCCCTTTCAGTGCCATGTACTCTTTTCAGTGCCATGTACTCCCTCTTTGAGTCCCATGTACTCTCCGGGTGCTATATACTCCCTCTAAAAGTGTCATGTATTCCCTCTAAAAGTACCATGTATTCTCTCTGAGTGCCATGTACTCCCTCTAAAAGTGTCATGTATTATCTCTAAAAGGGCCATGTACTCCCTCAAAAAGTGCCATGTATTCCCTCTAAAAGTACCATGTATGCTCTCTGAGTGCCATGTACTCCCTCTAAACTCTAAAAGTGCCATGTATTATCTCTAAAAGGGACATGTACTCCCTCAAAAAGTGCCATGTATTCGCTTTACGAGAGCATGAAGTTTACTCTACCATCCATGTGTTACTGTATGTTGTATGTGTCTGCTCACTGCCCTGCCAATTATGTTAGATGTACTAACGGGTGGGGCAGTGATCCATACATTCATCTATCCCTAACGTGTCGGTAAGTCTAATTAATGTGTGTTTGTTTCTCGATGTCTCTGTAACTTCGTGTGTCAACACGTCCATAATTATCACTCTCTAATGTCCTGGGGTGGCTACACATGTTACATGAACCATCGTGTGCTCTGTTTGCATGTTAGTCAAGTATTTATTTAAACGAGTTCAAGTTGAATCAACTCGAGCAGATGTGATAGTTTTAATAAGGGTATTCATTGATAATTCTGTCCTTTTTTTTTTTTTTTTTTTTTTTTTTTCATTATAATTTTTTTTCGGGTTTTTCGAAGAAAAAAGATTTATGTCGATTTTTTTTTTTAATTTTAAGAAATTATTATAAAGTAAAATGTTTCACTAAAGTGAAAGGTGTCAGGTCTTCACTATTTGAGTACCATGTGCTTAGAGAGAAATGTAAGTTGTGGTGATCTTATGCGGAAGTGAAAATCTGTATCACTCTTAGGCGAGATTGAAATGAAATTAATCTTGAAAATAGTTCTTGTAATTGGTCAGGCTTCCATTCCGATCTCTTATTTTTCTAAGTGTAGTAAGTGGATTCTCTAATTGCTTATTGGTATAGGATAGGTAAGAAAACGGTAAGAAATTATTTTTGATCAGTGTTAGCAAAAATTCACTCAATCAATTTTTTTAAATTCATTAATGGACAACTATTAAATTATATTTAAAGACATCAAGATATTAGGTGTATTTTTACTTTATATTTAAAAAAGATATCCTAGATGTTAGATGTTGATCCTTCTCTCGATCAACTTTTTCATGTATATTTACATATTTTTAACACCATAGAGTGAAGCCTCAAAGTCGAGGCGGGACGTTGCAATCTGTTATTTTGTTTAATACACTCCCGGTATACTTCGGTTAAAGAAGTCTAAGTATGTTTTCTATATTAGGGTACATGTGTAATGGTTCCCAGTAAATTTTGGTTAACAGGCAGTCAATGATCTGTATTAGGGCCCATGTTATGGCTCTCAGTATATTTTGGTAACAGACAGTCTATGATCTGTATTAGGGCCCATGTTATGGCTCTCAGTATATTTTAGTTAACAGTCTATGACCTGTATTAGGGCCCATGTTATGGCTCTCAGTATATTTTAGTTAACAGCCTATGACCTGTATTAGGGTCCATGTTATGGCTCTCAGTATATTTAGGTAACAGACAGTCTATGACCTGTATTAGGGCCCATGTAATGACTCCCAGTATATTTTGGTTAACAGACAGTCAATGATCTGTAATAGGGCCCATGTAATGACTCACAGTATATTTTAGTTAACAGACAGTCAATGACCTGTAATAGGGCCCATGTAATGACTCCCAGTATACTTTGGTTAACAGACAGTCAATGATCTGTAATAGGGCCCATGTAATGACTCCCAGTATATTTTGGTTAACAGACAGTCTATGACTTACTTTAGGCCCCATGTTATGGCTCTCTGTAGCGTACATAACTTTGTTTGTGAAGCCTGTGGTGTGCCAAGAATTCATGCCGCCTTACTCCGGCCAGTTCGTCGATAACGACATAGAAAAAATATATATCACGGGACGGACGCTAAACTCCACCTCCCTCCCCCACCCCTGCCGACGCTGTGGCCAGCCATTGTTTCCCATTCCAATTTTATTCTTGAGATTTTTAATATTTTTTTGTGTGTGTCGTAGGTTGTAACTTGTGTTCTTGGCGGACTACATGATATCTAGCGATCAATCGTAGACTGTTAAACATGGCAGACACTTGGGAAATGACTTGTGTGACCAGACCCGCCCTGAGTGGCTGTGGGACAGCTTAAAAGGGGGGGGGGGAGCGGTACGGAAGGATTACGTTAGCAATAAGTATGGTCTAAATCCATAGTGAAGAATTTTGTTAGCGAGAAGTATGGTCTAAATCCATAGTGAAGAATTTTTTAGTGAGAAGTATGGTCTAAATCTATAGTGAAGAATTTTGTTAGTGAAAAGTATGGTCTAAATCTATGGGGAAGAATTTTGTTAGTGTGAAGTATGGTCTAAATCTATAATGAAGAATTTTGTTAGTGTGAAGTATGGTCTAAATCTATAGGGAAGAATTTTGTTAGTGTGAAGTATGGTCTAAATCTATAGGGAAGAATTTTGTTAGTGGAAGGCGCGTTTTTTAAATTTTTTTTTATTGTTCTTTTTTCTTTTTACCGGTATGTCTGAAAGTAGGCTTAAATATAACTTAAAATATTAGGCTTGGAGAAATGCACAATATGGTGCAGCCCGTGTAATGAACGTTTCAACAGAAGTAGATATAAAAGAAATTGGTGTACCCTTTCGTTGTTCAAGATTTTCAAAATAGGTAGCCTTAGATATAGATCTAGATCTAAATCTAATTCTAATTCTTATTGGAAAAAAAAAATAATAATAAAAAATCACATGTAACGTATCAGAACTTTAGGTCTGCATGTAGCTGTTTGTTTGTGTAAATAAATCCAGGAATTAGGCCTTCTGCTTCTCTGTACGATACCTTAAAATGAAAAAAAAAACGAAGAGTTTAAAATTATATTACGATCATGTACTAATGTAGTGTTCAACATAAATAGCTGACACATCGGCGTATACACAGTAAGGTAATTACCGTCAGGAGTGGGTCGCTGATACAGCCGCCCCCCCCCCACCACCCTTTACAATGAAAAAATTATGTGGTTAGGCAAAAATGTCACCCCTCTTCATATATCTATATATATAATAGAGAGTTCACGCTTACTAAATAATTCCTCCTCCACTGATGGAGCCAAAGAGTTTTTAATGAGATCTAAAATTCTATAGTTTTAATTTAATTTGTAGTCTAAGTAAATCTTAAGACGTTCTTAATTAACACCAAATGTAGATTTGTAGCTCTTTATAATAACGTGTGGTGTCTGAGCCGCACGACCGACCGACCGACAGACCTTGACGAAAAAACTTTAGATCGATTTTTAACCCACTTTCTCGTCAGCTAACAAGCTGAAATTTTGCAGGCAGACTCGTGCCAATTATAAAAATGGTGTATCAAAATTTTAAATCAATCGAATGGACAGTAATTGAATTATTGAATTTTTAAAATATTTTATTTATCTCTTTATCTATATCATGTAAATTTTTTGAGATAGAGTGTTTTGGTGCGTAAAATGTTCAACAACCTTTCATGTCGCGCAATTAGGTGCGCATTACAATGGCAGTACTTTTTAAAAATATATTTACGATCGGTGCGCATTATACTAAACACGTTTTACGAGATATAACTAGAATTTTGTATTTTCGGATTGTTTTGCCCTGTGTATTATAATGAGCATCCTTATAGTTATGTCACGTATATAAAGGATTTATAGTGAAAAACTTGGTTTTACTGGGTTTTTTATTCATTTGCGTGGGTTTTTTTTCTAGCATTCTCTTAATTTTTCATGCAGGCCCATACATGCATGTCTGGTGTAATACACCTGCATGTTATATCGTGGTTTTATTTATTATATTGACTTTTATTTATAAGATAAGTTTTATAAGATATACTATAATGTAGCCTAATGTTATCTAGTTTGAATCAATATTACCAGGTCTAATCAACTATTATCTAGTGTAAATATATATTTGTGTTAACTAGTCTTAGTGTAATCTAATCTTAGTAAATCTCACCTTATGTTAGATCATAGTGTATCTATTCTATTGAAATCTCATGTTATCCCCATTGGAAGTGATGACGAACCTTTTTGAGGGCCGCGAGCCAAAATTTCAATTAAAACCTTCTTTTATCTAGCAATTAAAAGGAAAAGACGTAAACAAGGTAAAGGTTCGCCTGACAGGACGTAACAAAACAGCGGACGTTTCGGCAAATAACCTTTTTCAACGGACATACAATACACAAATAAAACGATTATAAAAAATAAACACTTGGCTGCAGTGAAATCCAAAGAATCGAAGAATCGCTGTTTTGTTACGTCCTGTCAGGCTAACCTTTACCTTGTTGAGGTCTTTTCCATTTAATTTTTTATAAGCCTGGTGCAGTCTCACCCCTCATTTTTATCTAACAAAGTGCCAACTCAAAGTGCCAGCCAGTGGTTTGGTTAAGGAAGTTATATTTTAAGTTGCGTGCCGGATGATGAGGCTCTGCGTGCCGTCTGTGGCACGCGTGGCATCGGTTCGCCATCACTACCCTATAGTGCGTGTAATCTTATGTTATCTCCTATAGTGTGTCTAATCCTATATTATCTCCTATAGTGTGTATATTATATCTAATTATATCTTATATATATATATTATATATATTATTATCATATTATATCTTATATTATATCCTATAGTGTGTATAATCTTATATTATCCCATATAGTGTGTGTATGTTAACTTGTCTAATCATGTGAAACATTTCACGTGTTACAGAAGGAGATGACCAGAGAGGAGATCTTAAAGACGTACCGCCTCCATTTCTTCGTCTGCCTCATCTTCCTGGTGACCGTCATCTCGGTCAGTCTGGCCTGGTACTACAAGAACATGGCCACAGAACAAATCTACGCCACACAGGCCATCTTCTTCAACCCCAGGAGCAGGGAGCTCACCCTTACAGGTTAGTCCTTTGCAAGTTAGTCCCCTTAAAGGTTAGTCTTTTGCAAGTTAGTCCCCTTACAGGTTAGTCCTTAATGTATCTTTCAAAAAGGCTTTTTCAAAATAGCTTTTATGAACGTCCAATCCTCTTATGGCATCCCGTTCCTTGAGTTGCGATCCCATTCACCACCGGGGTCCGTTCATCGCTGGGATCACATTCATCGCTGGGATCCCAATCACCGTTGGGATCAGGTTTTCATTTTATTGTCATTTCCCTAATCCGTTATAATAAAGCCCTTTTTAAACAATATATATATCTATATATATATATAAGACGCATTTGTTGTCTCTCTGTCTGTCTGTCTGTCTGTCTGTTCCCTAATAACTCAAGATCCAGACAACCCAGTCAAGTGAAATTTAGTAAACGTACACACGTATATGGGGAAGGTTCTTAAATAGGTTTCGTTCCATAAATTCTCACTCAGGGGCGCCGGGGGGGCCAAACAACTTTTTTTCCTTATTTGAGCTATATAAAAAATGAAAATCAACAATTTTTCTATTTCTCGAGGAGGCAGAGGCATGCAATTTTAGGAAATTGTTTAGTATACTTCTGCAATGGTAACAGGCAAAAAAAAAATTACCTCTTTCTTGGGGCTGGGGGCCCAAATTTAGTTTTTTCCCTTATATGAACTATATATAAAAACTGAAAATCACTAATTATCCTATTTTACGGATAGGTAGAAGCATGAAACTTTGGCAAGTTGTTAAGTAAGCTAACCCGACGATATTTTGAAATAAACAATTTTAAACTCCCCACTCATGGGGAGCCAGGGGCCCAAATGTATAGTTTTTTTTAAACTTATATACACTATATAAATACTGAAAATCACCCATTCTACTATTTCCCGTGTAGGTAGAAGAATGAAACTTTGGAAAGTTGTTAAGTGCACTCTCCTAACGCTAATTTGCGAAAAAGAATTTCAAACTTCCCACTCATTGGGGGCCGGTGGCCCAAATGCTGTTTTTTTTTCCTTATATTAGAAACAAACTCATCACTAACTCTCCAATGTACCGTGTCGTAAAAACATGAAACTTTTGGAAATTACTCTCCTGGCAATAATGGCACAAAAAAAATCACACTTATGTGGTGCCGGGGGCCCAAATGTACTTTTTCTTAAGTGGGCTATATTAACAAAATGTAGACAGCGAAATACAATCCGTTTAGGTGAAATCATGAAACTTTTGGAAATTCTTGAGCATACTCTCCCGACAATAATGGCAATCGTTCCATAAATTCCAAATCTAGGGGCCGGGGCCCAAAAAGTTTTTCCTCCGTTATTTGAGGTATATAAAATTGAAAATAACTAATT
>MUZC01000642.1:178022-203480 GCA_002072015.1 Radix auricularia | reverse complement strand
TTCCCAGATCTTTTGCATAACCGAAAAATTAAAAATGTATAGACACAATTACAAGGTCAAAAAAGTTTTTTAACATAATATTTATTTTGACTTGAAAACAAACTATAAAATATATACAATTGTTTAAGCATATGTGCTAACTTTACTGTCTGCAAAGCGATCCATTTCTTTGCCTCTTTACTGAATAAGAGCCAGTCTATTTTATTCAAGTGCTATTTCACTTGATCTCGATCCCTATATAAAGGGATACAATCTCAATGAAATATTAAAATTCTTCTACCCCAGTTAAAGCCCTAGTCCCACTCACAACAAATACCTGTCTTTGGTATATGGAGTATTTGTAAATATTACTAATTTATAGACAATGTATATTGTATGATGAACTTTCCTCTCTTGTAGACTTTAGACTGTGACAAAGTTATAACAGACTGGAGACTGTGACAAAGTTATAACAGACTGGAGACTGTGACAAAGTTATAATAGACTGGAGACTGTGACAAAGTTATAACAGACTGGAGACTGTGACAAAGTTATAACAGACTGGAGACTGTGACAAAGTTATGACAGACTGCAGACTGTGACAAAGTTATAACAGACTGGAGACTGTGACAAAGTTATAACAGACTGGAGACTGTGACAAAGTTATGACAGACTGGAGACTGTGACAAAGTTATAACAGACTGGAGACTGTGACAAAGTTATAACAGACTTGAAACTGTGACAAAGTTATAACAGACTTGAGACTGTGACAAAGTTATGACAGACTGGAGACTGTGACAAAGTTATAAAACCTGACGCTATTTCTAATAATGTGACGATTAAAGTCTGCCAGTATAATAAATTTATAAGTACATAGTGTTCAATGTTTCTATTGTATTTCTACACCGTATAAGATTTTTCAGCCCCATAACAAGGGCCATAACTGCTGAGAGAAGGATTTATTTAAAATGGAGGATAGAAATAAAATAAAATAAAATATTTAGTATTTGTTCATCAATGTCCAATATAAACATAATTTTTGACTAAATTTAGAAGATGTTCTTATTAACAATATAACGTAGGTTTTCTAAAGTTTAATATAAAATTTTAGAAAAATCAAAACTATGGAGTTTTGGTACATCGCTGAATGTAAACTATATTTTATAGAGATGCAATAGATTAATATTAATATATATAGCAATATGTATGTGTACGTGCGATACACTAAATAAGTTATAAAACAAAATAAATGATAATATCACTTCTACTGGTTCTTGCTGCTCTTCAAATGATTTAAAAATATTGAAAACGTCTTTAGTATAAAACCTTTCGCCTTGTTGAAACAATCAAAACCAATACTGTAGCTAGGTTTTCTTGCTGCCCTTTAAATGATATAAAATATTGAAAACGTCTTTAGTATAAAACCTTTCGCCTTGTTGAAACAATCAAAACCAATACTGTAGCTAGGTTTTCTTTGGTCTTCTCATATATTCGTTTAGAATTTTCTCATCTTCTTCACAGCCATCAAATATATTTATATTTTAATGTTCGTAAATCAGCTTACACCCACAGTTCAAACAACACACGAATGATTTTACTTCTTTAAACGAAATAAACTCAGATTGTTGGATTATGTTGTATGGTAGCTGAATGTGTATCACATCAGATTTGAAGATTGTGTATGAAACTAAGAAATTATTGATAAAATTATTTTTTTAATTGCAAATTGTCAATGTATACGAGAAAATGTACTTCTGAGTTTACAGAAATAGCAGGCTTTAAACATTACAACATAAAAATACTCCTTCAAGTCACCATAGAAGAGGGTCGGTTAAACCCCAGGCAGGTCAGTGATGATCCCACGCTTTGCGGCGATCCTAACCATAGAGACTTGTAAGCTTTGCGTGGTGGCGCCAAGGTGATACTATGTTGATAGTGAGTCACAGTAGGAAATTCCACATCTCCCTCGGGAGGTTTACTTTAGTGGGAGGCGCTTCAAACGGGGGGGGGGGGGGGTGGTCTTCGCAGTCTTTACGTCCCTTAGGGGGCCAAAGGACTAAGGTGGTTTTCAGGGAAGCCCCATGAAGAGCGCAGGCTCGGGACTGGTGATTTTCTTCCACATGTAGGATTTTCAGTTCCAATGAAAAAATAATTGTTCAGAATCCTAGTTATTTCAAAGGAAGAAATTTTATAATTTATCGTCATGTATTACAATTGCTAGTTGATGAAGACACTCAGTGACATTGAGTCAAACAGAAATGTGTTGATCCAGAGGGCATGTCACGTGATTTCGATCTCTTTAATAAGAGATACAATTCTAATGAATTTATATAATATTCCTACCACAGAGTTCGATTGAAACATCATCTTGTTTATTTTGTTTTATTTATTGAATTTAATTATGTAAATGAAAATATGCACGTTAAGGTGGACAGACAGCTTTAAGGAGGAGACGACCAGTGACAGCCTTAGAGTATGCGGGGCTCTGGGTGGCGAAAATTGAGCATGACCCTGGACCTATATTCCCTGTTAAACTCATTGGCCTACGTAAAGAGTAAAAGAAAAGAATAAATTCCTGTGCTGAGTTGTACAGCATCCATTTGTTCAACATTTTACCAAATTTTCTACGTGATATTTCTAAACTGATTGCGGCTTTGTCTATATATTTGTGAGACCGTGGGCCTTCCAGGGAACATTGCCCCGGACCCAAGGCAACAGATGATGAGCGGGAAACCGGGTTTTAGGCAGCAGACGAGACCCAAGGCAACAGATGATGAGCGGGAAACCGGGTTTTAAGCAGCAGACGAGACCCAAGGCAACAGATGATGAGCGGGAAACCGGGTTTTAGGCAGCAGACGAGACCCAAGGCAACAGATGATGTATTTACTTAGATTTTGTACATATTAATAGTTAGAGTTTATTATATTTAATACATTAAAATATTCCATTGTGGCATAGAGACGATGACGGAAAAGTGAACATTAATGAACATAATAGTTACATGATAAGTGGTAAGACTGCAAGACATGTCATAATATAAAATATACATCTATGATGTACTGTAAGACATGTCATAATATAAAATATACATATATGATGTACAGTAACATTATAGTTACATGATAAGATGTAAGACTGTAAGACATGTCATAATATAAAATATACATCTATGATGTACATTAAGACATGTCATAATATAAAATATACATCTATGATGTACTGTAAGACATATCATAATATAAAATGTACATCTATGATGTACTGTAAGACATGTCATAACATAAAATATACATCTATGATGTACTGTAACATTATAGTTACATGATAAGAGGTAAGACTGTAAGACATGTCATAATATAAAATATACATCTATGATGTACAGTAACATTATAGTTACATGATAAGAGGTAAGACTGCAAGACATGTCATAATATAAAATATACATCTATGATGTACTGTAAGACATGTCATAACATAAAATATACATCTATGATGTACAGTAACATTATAGTTACATGATAAGATGTAAGACTGTAAGACATGTCATAATATAAAATATACCTCTATGATGTACTGTAAGACATGTCATAATATAAAATATACATCTATGATGTACTGTAAGACATGTCATAACATAAAATATACATCTATTATGTACAGTAACATTATAGTTACATGATAAGAGGTAAGACTGTAAGACATGTTATAATATAAAATATACATCAATGATGTACTGTAAGACATGTCATAACATAAAATATACATCTATTATGTACAGTAACATTATAGTTACATGATAAGATGTAAGACTGTAAGACATGTTATAATATAAAATATACATCTATGATGTACAGTAACATTATAGTTACATGATAAGAGGTAAGACTGTAAGACATGTTATAATATAAAATATACATCTAGCCCCCCTCCCCACCTATAAAACGGTCAACTGGTAAGTTCAGGGGTAATTACCTCCCATTCTACTTTGACCCCTGATCCCTTTGTTCTGACCCCCTGCCTCGAAAAATAGGAATTTGTTGTTGATAGTTTATTCAGTTCATTCCAGAAAAACTAAAAAAATTAAAAATAGCTTAATATACTTTCGTGTAGTTTACTGGCATTTTTTATTTATTAAATACCACGAATATGTTTCTCGGAATTACCTGCTTTCTGTGTAACACTGAGTATATGTTTCTTTGAATAACCTGCTTTCTGTGTAACACTAAGTATATGTTTCTTTGAATTACCTGCTTTCTGTGTAACATTGAGTATATGTTTCTTTGAATTACCTGCTTTCTGTGTAACACTGAGTATATTTTTCTTTGAATTACCTGCTTTCTGTGTAACAGTGAGTATATGTTTCTTTGAATAACTTGCTTTCAGCGTAACACTGAGTATATGTTTCTTTGAATTACCTGCTTTCTGTGTAACACTGAGTATATGTTTCTTTGAATTACCTGCTTTCTTATGTTTCTTTGAATTACCTGCTTTCTGTGTAACACTGAGTATATGTTTCTTTGAATTACCTGCTTTCTGTGTAACACTGAGTATATTTATTACAGAAAACAACAACGACGCATGCATTTTTAAAAGAATAAAAATATGTTTTTAGTATTGTTGTGAGTAAACATAGTCATATACTCTATACTCAACAATATACTCGGTATTTGAATTCTTCTGGGGTATATGGTGGCGAGGTAATATAGTCATACACTCTACTCAACAATATACTCGGTACTTGAATTCTTCTGGGGTATATGGTGGCGATGCAGAAATCGTCGCGATATCTTAAATACTTCCCACCAGATCATTATTTAATTTCCAGTGAGTCCTCATAGCTCTCGTTGAGTTTACAATCCCGTTAACATTTGTCTATAGACCTGATCTTTAGCTGTCCTTCTCGTCTTGTCCATTACGAAGGTCTATTGCCATTAACATTTGTCTATAGACCTGATCTTTAGCGGTCCTTCCCATCATGTCCATTACGAAGGTCAATTGCCATTAACATTTGTCTATAGACCTGATCTTTAGCGGTCCTTCCCATCAGACCATTACGAAGGTCGATTGCCATTCACACGTGATGACTTTCTGGAGCCATCTATTGACAACGTTCGTATGTCCACACACATTTCAAAGCCACTTTCTTACACAGAAGGGACATCACTTTGAAAATCTCCTGATTGACATGTACAATCGAATTTCAAAACATACTCTAATGAACGAAAGAGCTAACCATAATGCACATGTTTGAGACCAACAATGTGTCGAAAGTGCTTTCTGTCTCCCCCCTGAATTTTATTCACGTTGTTCTTATATCTTCTTAACGTAGTATGTTAACGTCCTAACAGCCCTTCCCCCACTTTTCTTTGAACTATCTATGAGCAAGTCTGTGGCGTATGCTACGCCGCAGATCATTTTGTGGGAATTATTTTTCGTTACTGCAAAATAAGGGAAATATTTTTTCCTAAATAATAAATACCTTAGTGTTGTCATATTTAACGTGCAATAACTTTGTATTTCCTGTTAGCGTGCACAAAAAAGCACCACTGCTGATCTTCTTAATATGACGCTGTACATGAAACAACTTTGTTTGAAAGATAAATGAGCAGAAAAAAACTTATCGTTCTCTTTAATGTCTGTTAATTCGTTCATAATATGTCTATGGAAAACAGTTTTCTTGTGTTATGTAAATCTATTGTATTTTGTATTACAAAATTATACATTAAAAAAAAAATTAATTTGAGGAAAGAGGTATATTTTTAAGATGGTATATATTTGCGATTATTAAAACTTTTATTTTAATTTATTCACTCTCTGATGTTTGATGTCGTGATCTCTAACGTGCAGTTAATGCGAATCTAAATATGCTTTATTTTATCTAGGTGGCTTGCCATCTAACTTCGTTCCCTTTCACAAGGGATACTGAATATGTCAAAGAATTGCAAGTTTTCTCTTAACCTTGTAAAGGACTTTTCTCAACGAAAGTCATGTAACTTAGTGGAATTTGATACATTTTATGAATATTTTAAATTTAGGATAATAAAATTATTTATTTAAACTTTGGAATTTGTCTACACAATTGTCTAAACATTAAATGATAATTTTATGATAAGTTTGAGGACTAAACCATTTCCATCTCTCATAAAAATGCTCAAGACAATAGAAAAACATTCCAATTTTAGAGGCAGGACTTCTGAACACAGGGGACGTCAAAGTAGAACGACAGGTATCGATCCGTGGACATTACAGACAAACGTTCTTTACTATTATTTATTATTAGTTACAGTTCCTTATTGCTTTCTACGTTCTTGTATTAACTGTCTTTTTATCTAAGTCTTTCTGTACGCCAGCTAAACACACTTGCTGCCGTGCCATCTAATTTACATATCATAAACAAATATTAAGTAAATTGGCATTATACAATTCTTTGTAAATGACTTCCAAGTTTGTGTGATTACAATACTACCCCATCTCACTACACACTTTATGGGAGAATGTAAAAATACTTTCACTAACATCCATTGTGTTACACAGCAAACTGGCTGGTTAGTTATAAAGTGGTTGAGAGGAAATGAAAGAATTACTGAGTATAAAAAGAGAAAAGAATACATATATATATATATAATATTATCTGCTACAGACGCTCCTTCTATACAGACGATTATTGCGTTCTACGATTCTCCACGGTTTTTGTTTAGTCCTGCATTGTTATTAAAGTATGAAATGATGACAGAGGGTTGGCTTTCCTTTTAGACTTAATATTTAGACAATAAAGAAAATGTCACAATTTTCTATGTTATTAAATGGTACAAATTGAGTTGTTTTTTTAAATTTACGTTAGCGATGCACCACAAAGCACCGGTGCTGTTATATTTCAAATGAAATTGAAATTACCAAACTTTCTTTGGACGATTAGTATTATGAGACATTTTCTTTCAATAGAATGTTAATTAATATTTAATTCAAATTTTTATGACTGTTACTATTAATTACTTTGTGTTACTTAGATTTTTAAAAAATTAGAGCCTAACATTAAAAGTGTATAGAAACATACAACTTAACGAAGAATACATTTGTTACTGTTTTAATTAGAAATGAAAGCAAACTATACAATCTGTTCTATGTACTTTAATAAATAATCTTACCGTACTGTTTTAGCAATATCAAAATTTCATAGCTTGGTTTTCAAATATAAAACAATTTTATTCAAGTGCTTTGTCACTTGACCTCGATCCCTATAAATAGGTATACAATGTCAGTAAATTATTCGAAATCTCGTAGCCTTCATAAAGAATTAGATCAAAGTTTAAAGAAAACTGATTTCAGGGGATTATTCAATAAATCCTATAACAATTATTAAGTTATAGTAGATATATATATTATATCATAAACTTTTCTTTGCTTTCTACAAGAGTGTATACCTAAAATGTTATATAAAATGATCATAAGTACCCTTGAAAGGACTCTACAAGACAACGTTCTATTTAAATAACTTTATTAGCAGTATAAAACAGTGCGAGATGCTGATGTTAGAAAATGTTAAGAAACAAGGAAATGTTTTTGTTTACCACTACTGTTATTATAAGTACGAATCCGTCAAAGGTTTTGATCTGAACAAAGACATTACACATGAGTTCAGAGGTCAAGTACGTTCACTGTGTATTTATTAACAATAGACGATTGCGGATAGAGAATTTTTCGCACATATTTTGTTTAAAACCTCACTGAACAATATGGGAGATCATAATTATTAACCTGGCAACAAAGCTCAGGTTTTACATGGCTCACGTTAAAACCTTTGTTCTTTATGGATGTGAGACCTTGACACTATTGGCAGCCACTGAAAGCTTTACATGGCTCTCGTTAAAACCTTTGTTCTTTATGGTCGTGAGACCTTGACACTATTGGCAGCCACTGAAAGCTTTACATGGCTCTCGTTAAAACCTTTGTTCTTTATGGATGTTGACCTTGACACTATTGGCAGCCACTGAAAGCTTTACATGGCTCTCGTTAAAACCTTTGTTCTTTATGGATGTGAGACCTTGACACTATTGGCAGCCACTGAAAGCAAGCTGCTGGCATGTGAAAACAAATACATGAGAAAAAATCCCCAGATCTCCTATTTAGAACACAAGATTTATGAATTTGTTTGGGGACAAAATAAACTCTATTGCGGGTTATCAAGAAGTCATTATAACAACAATTAAGCGACGTCAGATGGCATGGTTCTGTTGTGTACTGTGACATGATATCCTTACAAAATAAACTCTATTGCGGGTTATCAAGAAGTCATTATAACAACAATTAAGCGACGTCAGATGGCATGGTTCTGTTGTGTACTGTGACATGATATCCTGACAAAATAAACTCTATTGCGGGTTATCAAGAAGTCATTATAACAACAATTTAGAGACGTCAGATGGCGTGGTTCTGTTGTGTACTGTGACATGATATCCTGACAAAAACTATCCGTCATAACACTGTAGAAGGGGGCCGGCGAAGAGGTCGACAACTTAAAAGCTGGCTGGACAGAAATGGACAGGATGAGATTTAATGATTTATTGGCCTCCAAAAAAGATAAGTTAGAGTTTGTTAACTAATTGTCTATACGCTGCCCTCAACGACCATAATGGTCACGTGACTGATGGTAATGATGATAAACGTTTAAAACATTTCCTTTAGATTGAGGCGACGTGGCGAAGGTTCGGAGGAGGTGGTAGGGGATGAGAACAGTTTCCATACAAATTATTGCATAGCGTATTAAACATATCAATTTATGAAAATAATTGATGTACAAACTTTGCCTAAATTAGTGTTATATAAACACTTTCATGTAGAACAACTGTACACTAATTAAACTAAAACAACACTTGAACGTATGAACTTTATCTTCTGCTTGAATTTTTTGTTTTAAAAATGTTACGTTTTGTGCTTTCTAATATATATCATTGTCATTTCTACCGTGGACCTATTTATATAGAAGAAATAAATCATTTGAATCGTATGACAGCGGTAAGGTTTACACCATAACTAGCAGCACCTCAGAAAATACACACTGACTACGTACCTGCTACCTAAATAATAAAAATGAAAATCAAGCCTAAATGTGTTAATAAAAAAAAAGCAGACCCATCTATACTAATAAAAGGGAAAGCCCTCACTGACTGACTGACTGACTGACTGACTGACTGACTGATTCATCACTAATTCTCCAACTTCCCGTGTAGGTAGAATCATGAAACTTTGGGAAGTGGTTGGATACCCTCTGACTACGAAAAATGGCGAAACAGAATTTTTACAATCTAACTCATGTGGGGCCGGGGGCCCAAAAACTTTTTTTGCTTACATCACTAAATCTCCGACTTCCCGTGTAGGTAGAAGCATGAAAATTTCTGAATTTGCTGAATACCCACTGTGGACAAAGTTTGGCAAAAATGTTTTTTTAAAAATATCTCTCAAGTTGGGCCAGGGGCCCAAAAAGATTGTTTCCTTTTATGGGCTTTATAAAAATTGAAAATCACCAATTTTCCTATTTCCCGTGTAGCTAGAAGCATAAAACTTTGGGAAGTTGCTTGGTAACCACTAATGACGAAGATTGGCGATGAAGAACTTTTAAAATCTCGCTCATGTGGGGCCGTGGGCCCAAAAACTATTTTTTTCTTTCATCACTAATTCTCCAATTTGCCATGTAGGTAGAAGCATGAAACTTTAGGAAGTTGTTGGGTACCCTCTCACGACAAAAATTGGCGAAAAAGAATTTTAAAAATCTCGCTCATGTGGGGCTGGGGGCCCAAAAATTGTTTTTTCCTTATTTGAACTCTATAAAAATTGAAAATCATCAATTTTCCTATTTTCCGTGTAGGTAGAAGCATGAAATTTAGGAAATTTTTAAAGTACGTGCTCCCGACGATAATATGAGGGGAAAAGGTAAATTTGCAACTCATGCGGGCCGAGGGCCCCAAAAATGTTTTTTCCTTAAATGAACTATATTAAAATTGAAAATCACTAATTCCCCTATTTCCGGGAAGGGTAGAAGCATGAAAATTTGGGAAGTTGTTGGGTATCCTCTTAGAACGAAAATTGGCAATATATAATTGTACAAATCTTGCTCATGTGGGGCTAGGGCCCCAAAAGCATTTTTCCTTTATATGAGCTATATAAAAATTGAAAATCACGAATTGTTTTTTTTTTCGTGTAGGTAGAAACATGAAATTTTGGGAAGTTTTTGGGTACCCTCTCACAACGAAATTTGTGAAAAAGAAATTTGAAGTTCACACTCATGGGGGCCGGGGCCCCAAAAACTTTTTTCTTATATAAGCTAAATACTAATTAAAAATCAATAATTCTTATATTTCCCGTATAGGTAGAAGCATGAAACTTTGGAAATTCGTTGAGTACATGCTTCCGACGATAAATGGCAAAAGAGAATGTTAAAATTCGCACTTATGGGGCTGGAGCCCCAAAAACAATTTTTTCATTATATGGGTTATATAAAAATTAAAAATTAACAATTCTACTATTTCCCGAGTAGCGAGACTCATGCAACGTTAAAGAGTTGATAAATACACTTTCACGATGCTAGCAGGTGAAATAATATTTACAATATCTCTTACTTGGGCGCCGTGGGCCCAAATTCAAAAACTGAAAATCACCAACTCCCATACCTGATTTAAGTAGAAGCATGAACTTTTAGAAAGCTGTTGAGTACAATCTGCCAATAATAATTTGCGATAGGGACTGTTTAAATCCCATTAAATGGGGTAAGGGGGGCAAAAATTATGGGGTGCCAAAAAAATTTTTTTCCCCCTTATATGAGTTATTTACAAATTCAAATCATTACTTCTCCTATTTCCCATATATGTAGAAGCAAGAAACTTTGTAAAATTTTTGATTACTTGCTTCCGATGATAATTGGCAAAAGAGAAAGTTAAATTTCCAAACTAATGGGGGCTGGGACCACCAAAACGTTTTTTTTCTTCATAATATGACTATATAAAAAATTGAAAATCAATAATTCTCCTATTTCCCATATAGGTTAGAAGAATGAAATTTTTTTAATTTTCAGATTACAAGCTCCATACGAAAATTGGCAAAAAGAATGTTAAAATTCACTCTAATTGGGGACCGGGGCCTAAATACATTTTTCTTATATTAAAAACTGAATTATCACTAACTCTCCAATAGTCCATGTAGTTAGGAGCATGAAACTTTGGGTAACTGTTAAGTACCCTCTCACGACGAATGTTGGTGTAAAAGAATTTAGAAATACACATTCATGGGGACCGGGCCCCAAAAAACTTTTTTTTCTAATATGAGTTTTATAAAAATTGAAAATCACGAATTCTCCTATTTCTCGAGTAGGTAGACTCATGAAACGTTGGGGATTTGATAATTACACTTTCATGATGGTAGCAGGTTAAAAAAATTTAAAATATCTTTTACTGGGGGGCAGGGGTTTAGGCAAATGTAGTTTTTTCCTAATATAAAACTATATAAAAACTGAACATCAATAATTCTCCCTTTCCCCAGGTACGTAGAAGCATGAAACTTTGTCAAGTTGTTTAATACAATTTCCCGATGAAAGTTGGTGAAAGAGAACTGTAAATTCCCATTCATTGAGGGTCGGGGGCCCAAATATAGCTTTTTCTTATATTAAAAACCGACTCATCTTAAAATACACAATTCATCGTGTAGGTAAAAAATAAAAATTTTGGAAGTCGTTGGGTTCCCTCTCACGACGAAAATTGGCGTATTATAATTTTAAGATTCACACTCATTGGGGCCGGGGCCTCAAAAGCGTGTTTTTTTCAAATACATGATATAAACAAATTGAAAAGCACTATTTTTCATATTTCCTAAATAGGTAAACGCATAAAACGTTGGGTGTTTTTTTAATTACACTTCCACGATAGCAGCAGGTGAAAAAATATTTAAAATATCCCTTGCTGGGTGCCATGGGACCAAATATAGTTTTTTATGCACTCATTCACTTATCACTAATACTCCATCTTCCCGCAGCAAAGCGCGGGCAAATTGCTAGTATACTAATAAAAGGGAAAGCCCTCACTGACTGACTGGCTGACTGACTGACTGACTGACTGATTCATCACTAATTCTCCAACTTCTCGTGTAGGTAGAATCATGAAACTTTGGGAAGTTGTTGGATACCCTCTGTCTACGAAAATTGGCGAAAAAGAATTTTAAAAATCTCACTCATGTGGGGCCGGGAACCCAAGAGCTTTTTATGCCTACATCACTAATTCTTCAACTTCCAGTGTAGGTAGAATCATTAAACTTTTAGAAGTTGTTGGAGATTTTTTAAAGACAAAAAATGGCGAAAAAGAATTTTGAAATTCACACTCATGGGGGCCGGGGCCCCCAAACTGTTTTTCTCCTTATAAGCTATATGCTAATTGAAAATCAATAATTCATCTATTTCCCGTGTAGGTAGAAGCATTAAAATTAAGAAATGTTTTGAGTACATGCTTCCAACGATAATTGGCAAAAGAGAATATTAAATTTCCAATTCGTGGGGGCTGGGGCCCCGAAAACGATTTTTTCATTAAATGAGCTATATAAACATTGAAAAGCACCAATTATCCTATTTTCCGAGTAGCTAGACTCATCAAATGTTGGGGAGTTTATAAATACACTTTCACGATGCTAGCAGGTGAAATAATTTTTAAAATTTCTCTTACATGGGGGCTGGGGGCCCAAATTTAAAAACTAAAAATCACTATTTCTTCCATTCACCATGTAGTTGGAGAGCATGAAACTTTAGGAAGTTGTTGAGTTTGATCTCCCGAGGATAATTGGCGAAAGACAACGTTAAATGCCCACTCAGATGTACGGGAGCCCCCCAAAAATGGGGCCCCATAAAAAAAAGTGTCCCCTTATATGAGCTATTTACAAATTGCAAATCAAAAATTCTCCTATTTCCCGTATAGTTTGAAGCATGAAACTTTGTAAATTTTTTTAGTATATGCTTCCGATGATAATTAGCAAAAGAGAATGTTAAATTTCCCAGTAATGGGGGCCGGGGCCCCCAAAACATTTTTTTTCTTTTTATGAGCTATACAAAAATTGAAAATCACTAATTCTCCTATTTCCCATATAGGTTGAATTTTTTTTAGTACAAGCTCCCGACAATTGGCAAAAAGAATGTTAGAATTCCCTCTAATTGGGTACCGGGGGCCCAAATATATTTTTTCTTATATAAAAAAAACAACTTATCACTAATTCTCCAATTTTCCGTGTAGGTAGGAGCATGAAACTTTGGGTAAGTGTTAAGTACTCTCTCAGGACAAACGTTGGTGTAAAAGAATTTTGAAATACACACTCATGGGGGCCGGGCCCCCAAAAACTTTTTTTTCTAATATGAAATATAAAAATTGAAAATCTACAATTCTTTTATTTCCCGTGTAGGTAGACAAGGAAAAATAATTATATAAATTTTAAAAATTTCCNCCCCCCCCCGTTCCTTCCCGTGATGGTAAGATTAAATCACCTCTCACTAAGGTGACGATTGTTGAAATGTCGGTTTTTTCCCAATAAGAGGGTTTATAAAGAAAGACGCATCTTTAAATCTCCAAGTTCATGTGTACGTAGGAGCCTGAATGGTTGAAGTTAATTTATTTAGTATATCCACTTTCATTCAGATTAAACTCAAATGGTGCTTTTATTTGGTCTTACGCGGGTTCACAACGCTAGCTGAAACCCTAATTTCCGCAGCAAAGCGCGGGTAAATTGCTAGTCTACTATATAAGGTCATGACGGAAGTCAAACTTTTGCACTCAGGTAATACGCCACACAGCCCAGCTTAATTTATGACATTGTGAAAGTCCGCTGTGTGAGAAAAGTATACTATAATAGAAGGATTCATTTCAGTTAACTTTTTATGATAGTAAAGGTAATGTTTACAAAATTATTAAGTATTCTATTTACTTTCATTATTACTAAATGAAGAAAATGGATATTTTTTCACGTTATCAATGCACCAACAAGCACCGGTGCTTTGTGTTTATGTGGATTAAAAAAATTTCTTTACACAACTTACTTTGGAAAATTAATGTTAAGACTTTTTTATTTAAAATAACAGACATATTTATAAATTAGTCTTATATATACCTTCAGCAATCTTAATATAAATGACTTTTGTTTTCTTAGATCTATGTATAAACATAACATAAAATGTATTGAAACATAAAATTAAAAGATACATTTTAAAATAGTATTTATTTCGAATTTAAAACAAACTATAAAATTTATATATTTATTTTTACAATATATGCTAATTTTGCTGTTTGTCAAACGCCGTTAAAGTGGTCTTCTGCTTTTAAATAGAGAACCAATCTATTTTATTCAAGTGATAAGTCACTTGATCTCGATCCCTATCAATAGGGATACAATCTCAATGAATTGTTAAGATTTTCATACACAAAAAGAAGCCTAAGTCAAATTCTAACAAATATAGTTCACTGGTTTAAAGAATAATTCATTAACAATTACTAATTTATAGTTGGTATATATATTTAATAATGAATTTTCCTTTATTTTCTACAAGAGTTAATACTTAATGTGTTACAGTCAATAGTTACACGTCAGCTGTAAAGTACGCCACGAAACAACTTACGGGTCTCAAAAATAATTTGTAAAGGGAACATGGAAAAGGTAAATAATGGATTTGTTCTAATTATTGTTTGTTTTAAAAGTAATGTAGTGTTATGTCTAGACACAAATAAATCAGAAAAAAAAGAAGAAAAAACATTCGTACGGAGTTTTATAAATACTAAGGGAACATTGGACGAGATGAGTTACACTAGGAACATTGGACAAGGTGAGTTACACTAGGAACATTAAACGAGGTGAGTTACACTAGGAACATTGGACAAGGTGAGTTACACTAGTAACATTGGACGAGGTGAGTTACACTAGGAACATTGGACAAGGTGAGTTACACTAGGAACATTGGACGAGGTGAGTTAACACTAGGAACATTGGACGAGGTGAGTTACACTAGGAACATTGGACGAGGTGTGTTACACTAGGAACATTTGACGAGGTGAGTTACACTAGGAACATTGGACGAGGTGAGTTACACTAGGAACATTGGACGAGGTGAGTTACACTAGGAACATTGGACGATATGAGTTACACTAATAATAATTTAAAATAGCTTATAAACTTATTTAAGAATGTCGTAAGCTCATACATGCTGAGATAATTGTGTCGTTTCCTAAATGTTAAAGATGTCTGAGTTTTAGCATTGTTTTTAAATAAATGTTGTCTGCTATAAAGAATTGTCTGTTGCCCGAATGGGTAGTTTAATTTCAAACGAGGTTTCTATTATCTTTCCTGTTGTCTCTTAGTTTGATGGAGGTGTTTAATTGTTGGTGTCGTGTTGTCAATAAATTATATGCTAAACATTTAACATCATTGACCGAAATTTGAATTTAAGTATATGGGAAACTTACACATTAAAATACTATCTATAGTCATATTTGACGTGCATCACAATTTATTTTCCATGAACTTCGCACTAAAAAGCACCGCTATCGACGTCCTGAATATGACATTGTAATTAAGAAAACTTGAAGTAAATGACAAGATTGATGAAAAAATCCTATTATTATTTTATTTTTTTCGTTTTGTTTGCAATCTACAAATCTGTTTGACATTGTATTATCTGTTTGCATTTTTTTAGTTATTTCCTCTCGGGCCGAAGACGGCACATAGGGCAGATGTCATGGATTTCCATTTTTGACGATTCGTTGCTAATTGTATCAAGTCCTGGTGATTTCTTAGACCCATGGTTGAGCTTTTACATTTTATTGTATAGATCAATTTTATTGAAAAAAAACGGTTTTATTCCAAGAATAAATACATTTTTATAATTGTAGTAATTTCAGGAAAAGAATAACTATTTGTTTTTTTTTATTAAACCTTTTCTATTCTTCTGCCTTGATAGAATGTATGGTGGCCTCTAAAGCTTGTCAAATTTTCTTTAACCAAGTGGCACGCCACTTGACGTCGATCTCTTTAAAAGAGACAATATTTCAGTGAATTTGTTAGGTTAAATTAAATATTTTACGGCTAGTAAAATATTTAATTGCACTTAATTGATTTAAATACGATTATAATTTGTCTTCTTATCGAAAACAAAATGTCCCAACAACCGACTTAGTGTACTGTAATCTGAGATTGTACAGGTAACATGACCCAAGTAAACACTCGAGTAGAGTACAGTAATCAGAGATTGTACAGGTAACATGACACAATTTGATGTATTCATGGGGAATTTATTGTAATGTTATACACAGTGATACACGTCAACATTTTAAGTATTAACAATATTACCTGTAAGACCATTCAATACATTGAACAAAAGCACTCAAGATATAAACATTTCAAGTTGTTACAATCAATATTTATGCAAAAATTATTACAATTCGTTCATTAGTCAATAGCGTGTTTTGAAATCATTCAAAATAGCTTTTTAAAAGACAAAAGATAGTTGTCCTAGAAAGTGTGATAATTTTTTATAAAAATGTTCAACATTCTGTATATAATCTACATTTGTCTATACATAAATATCATAATATTTTTGCAGTCAACAAGTCATGATCTCCTAGAGTACAGGTGACTGCTATCAGTCAACAAGTCATGATCTCCTAGAGTAGAGGTGACTGCTATCAGTCAATAAGTCATGATCTCCTAGAGTAGAGATGACTGCTATCAGTCAACAATTCATGATCTCCTAGTGTAGAGATGACTGCTATCAGTCAACATGTCATGATCTCCTAGAGTAGAGATGACTGCTATCAGTCAACAAGTCATGATCTCCTAGAGTAGAGATGACTGCTATCAGTCAACAAGTCATGATCTCCTAGAGTAGAGATGACTGCTATCAGTCAAGAAGTCTTGATCTCCTAGAGTCGAGATGACTGCTATCAGTCAAGAAGTCTTGATCTCCTAGAGTAGACGTGACTGCTATCAGTCAAAAAGGCACGCGCTAGGGGCGGATAATTAAATTTTAATGAACTAATATGTCAAAAGATATATATTGCATTTAATATGCTTTAATGGAGACTGTACATTTTAATAATTTTTTCGTCGTATGCAAAGAATCTCGACAATGACGTCACGACGCTGCCTTTTGCTTGAAACGAGAATTCTATAAAGTCTAAAATGATTTTAAAAAATGGATGGATTTAGGGTTTGGGTTAGGGATAGCGTTCAAATTTTCGGAAAATTGAAGTTGTTAGTTTGGGGTTAGGTATAGTTATAATATAATTTTAATTTTAGCTTTTTTAATGACGTGCAATAACAAATATGGTTGCCGGTAATGCCCGTGTCGTCGCTTTCGAAATTCCTGGAATTAAGCAATTTTGCTTCGTTTATTCATCTTGTCCAAATCATGTTTGTTGCTAATAAAATATAATAGTGTCAGCTAAGTGGTAACAATGTTCCATTTAATCAGCTCGGTTGCGCAGATATTTGACTGACGTCACGCAGGAGTTTAGAATTACTACGAAAAAATGGACGTTGTGAAACGTTGCGAACGAGCTGTTTTTTTATTGTTTTTTTTTACCTTTGCCAACGAACCAAAGAAGCTTAGACATAGATGGAAGATTGCATGGTAGACAAACGATTTCTCTCTATGGACACAATAGCCTTTATCAACATTTTGAACAGTCACATCAGACAATAGTTTAAAACTAAAATGTTTGTTTAATCGTCAGAAAATCAGATTTTATATCGCGCCCGATATGTTTGACATTTTGACTTACAGTACATTATAAGCTATAGGTCGATTAATCATTAAAAATTTTAATCATTTTAAAAAAAGATAAATCGAGAAATTAATCGTTTATTTTCACAGCTCCAGAAATATATTAACAAAAAACAATTTTTGGGGGCCCCCGGTCACAAAACAATTGAAATTAGGAGTTCAATACTTAAATAAGGGCTATCGAATTTGTATATGTCACATGGTACTTTAATAGGGGCTATCGAATTTGTATATACCACGTGGTACTTTAATAAGGGCTATCGAATGTGAATATACAACGTGGTATTTTAATATGGGCTATTAAAAATGTATTTACCAAATTTTGTCAAGATATATTTAATTTCTAAGTATACTCAACAAAGTCCTTCATGTTTCATAGTGATCGAATGAAAAGTATAGTCTGATATAATTGACAAACGTACATATCGACGTCATTTTTTTTTATACTTTCAATAATGTGTAAGTGCCAGAAGGATTAATTGTTAAAAATAATCTACTATTTTTAAGAAATTTATAGATGAAATGGGAAATTAATCAGTAAAATAAAACGTTGCTTTATTTCGAGATTATTATTGGAAAATTTTTTTTTTAAATTATAGGCATGTAAAAACGAAAGTTATTTTTCGTTCCTCAAAGGGAACACGTTTTTTTAAAATTCAAATGGTTGTGTATTGTCATATATGACATGCAATACAATTTTATTTCCCGTTAGCGTCAACAAATAACACCACTATTGATCTTTTTATTATTACGATGTCCATTAAACAACTTTGTTTAAAAAAATAAATGATAAGAACTAAACTTATCGTTCTCTTTAAATATTTTAAGTTTGTTCATAAAATGTCTATGGAAAAGGCTTTTTTTTAAAATTTGGGTTTTGTAAAGCTTTTTTATTGTGTAACACAAAATTATACATAAAGAAATATTTAATTTGAAGGAAAAAGTATATTTTAAAGATGGTATATATTTGCGATTATTAAAACTTATATTTTAGTTTATTTACTGTCGTATGTTTGATGTCTACTTCTCTAACGTATCATATGCTAGACATTTTTCAAAATTCTTTATTATATCTAGGTGGCTTGCCATCTAACTTCGTTCCCTATAACAAGGGATACTGACTGTGTCAATGAAATGCAAGTTTTCTCTTAACTTTGTAATGGACTTAGCTAAACTAAATTCATGTAGCCTAGTGGAATTTGATACATTTTATGAATATTTTAGCCTTAGGATAATAAAATTATTTATTTAAACTTTGGATTTTGTCTATACAATTATCTAAACATTAAATGATAATTTTATTATATGTTTAAAGACTAAACTATTTCCATCTCTCATAAAAATAATCAAGACCATAGTAAAACATTCCAATTTTAGAGGCAGGGCTTCTGAACACAGGAGAGGTCAAAGTGGAACGATAGGTATCGATCCGTGGACATTACAGACAAACGTTCTTTACTATTATTTATTATTCGTTTCTGTTCCTTATTGCTTTCTACGTATTTCTATTAACTTATAAAGTTAGTTATAAAGTTAGTTATAAAGTTAGTTATAAAGTTAGTTATAAAGTTAGTTATAAAGTTGGTTATATAGTTAATTATAAAGTTAGTTATAAAGTTAGTTATAAAGTTAGTTATAAAGTTAGTTATAAAGTTAGTTATAAAGTTAGTTATAAAGTTAGTTATGAAGTTAGTTATAAAGTTAGTTATAAAGTTAGTTATAAAGTGGTCGACAGGAAATGAAAGAATTGCTAAGTATAACAAAAGAGTATAAATAAACAGTTATAATAACATAAAGTGTGATAGGAGAGTAAACAGTTGTAATAACGTAAAGTGTGATAGGACAGTAAACAGTTGTAATAACATAAAGTGTGAGAGGAGAGTAAACATTTGTAATAACATAAAGTGTGATAGGAGAGTAAACAGTTGTATTAACATAAAGTGTGATAGGAGAGTAAACAGTTGTATTAACATAAAGTGTGATAGGAGAGTAAACAGTTGTAATAACACAAAGTGTGATAGGAGAGTAAACAGTTGTATTAACATAAAGTGTGATAGGAGAGTAAACAGTTGTATTAACATAAAGTATAATAGAAGAGTAAACAGCTGTAATAACATAAAGTGTGATAGGAGAGTAAACAGTTGTATTAACATAAAGTGTGATAGGAGAGTAAACAGTTGTATTAACATAAAGTGTGATAGGAGAGTAAACAGTTGTAATAACATAAATGTCAATCATATAAATCAATAAATCGTTGGACGTTTATTTAAGTTTCCCGATGTCCAGTCAATATCAGCTCACATGTAGCTGAGTTAATAACGTAAGTCAAAGGATCTTAATACTGTAGAAAATTATGTTAAAAATGTGTTCACATTAACAAACAACATCAAAGAACTGATCACATCAAAACTTGAGACAGTATCTAAGAATTATAAAAGTTATAAAATCTTTACAGTCCCCAGTATCCTTGTTATTAACATCCTTCAAATAAATTCAATGAGGTCATTATGTTTTTATCACATATTGATCTCTCTATCAGTTCTATCAGGAGTCTGAAAACTTTGATTTAAAGTAACAATAATATTATCACTGGGTATGTAATCTTTCATATAGCAAAGTCAATGCTCAGTTATTTACAAGTAAATAGTTTTTTTTAACATTTAAGATCGAAGAAGGAGAGAAATTTGCACGACATTGCTTTAAAGCGAACTTAGTATTTACTGGTGGTAGGAGAATCCTAGATATAATTTAAATGTTATCTCTTATTACAGAGATCGAAGTCAAGTGGCATGCCACTTACATAAAATACCGGTACAAAACATTTAGAAGAACAACACCGATGCAACTATAATTACACAAGGAAATACATGAAGATAATTAAATTAAATTTATAGTTTTCTGAATTGGAAATAATTAAATTTCGAATCTATTATTTTAATCAACATATTTTTTTTCTATAAATTATACTTAGTTACATGCAATACAAAGCGTAAGCAATGCAAATAAGTAATGCCGTTTTTAATTGAATTGTTAATAGCAAATTAATTTCACCAAAGTTTAAGACAATTATATGATCTTCTTATTAATAATTCCTCTATACTCGTTTCATTTACAAGCTCTAATGAAGTAGTTCGATGGCCGTGCTTTTTAGTGCGACGTTCATGGCAAAAATTCAATTAAATTGCACGTCAGAGCAGGATATAAATTCTTTAAATTTGTAAAGTTGTCCCTAATATGTGATTTCCAACGACAATGATCTTTTTCTTTCTCTGTCACTCTATCTCTTTCTCTCTCCTTCGCTTTCTCTCTCTCGCTTTCCCTCTCCTTTTCTTTATCTCTTTTCTTCTCTTTCTCTTCCTCTCTCTTTCTCTCTCGCTCTCTTTTTCTATTTCACTTTCTCTCTATGTATCTTTCTCCCTTTCTACATCTCTCTCTCACTATCTCTTTCTTAGTATATCTATCGCTCTCTTTCTCTCTCTATCGCTTTCTCTCGATTTGTGTCTCCCTTTTTCGTTATCTCTTTTTTACTATATCTTTCTCATTTTCTCTCTATCTATTTCTCACTATCTCTTTTTTTCAATGTTTCTCTCTCCCTCTTTCTCTATCTTTTTTTACTATATCATTCTCTCTCAATTTCTCTCCCTCTCTATTTATTTCTCAATATCTATTTTTCTCATTCTTTCTCTCTCTCTTTTTGTCTATATATTCTCACACACACTCTCTCTCTATTTCTCTCAACCTCAGTTTCTATCTCCTATTTCTTTCTCTCACTCTTTCTATCTCTCCTTATAAGTGTTTTCTCTCTCTCTCTTTCTCTTAATCTTTGTCTATATCTCAATCTATTTCATACTTGTTCTCTCTCCATTTCTCTCTTCATGTCTCTTTTTCACTTTCTTTCTCTCTCTCTCTCGCTTAATAATATATTTGACTCATTTTCTCTCTCACTTTCTCTCGCAAATCTCTTTCACTATCTCTTACCCACTCCTTGTATTTGTCTCTATCTTTCACTCCCCTTCTCTTTATCTCTTTCTCATTATCTCTTTTTTCTTGTTCTCTTCTTCTCTCCCTCTCTCTCTCTTTTCTCTACCTCTTTCACACTATTACTTTATCTCTAATTCTCTCACATTCTTTTTGAACACTATAACTTTCCCTCTCTCATTTTCTCTCTTTTTCTCTCTTTGTCTCTATCTCTTTCTTTCTCTAACTTTTTCCGACTATTCATTCCTCTCTCTTTCTCTCTCACTTTCTCTTTCTCGCCCACTTTCGATCCCTTTTACTCTCAATCTTTCTCACTCTATCACGCTCAAGCTCATTCCTTAACGCTCTCTCTCACTCTCTCTCTCTCTCTCTCTCTCTCTCTATTTATCTCATTCTCTTTTTCGATTTCTCATACTGTTTTTTTCCTCACTCACCCCCTTTCTCTCGCTCTTTTCCCCTCTCCTTCATGTTCTCTCTTACTTTCCCTTTCTTTGTTTGTCCAGCTCTTTCTCATTTTCTTTTTATCTTTTTTATCTTCTTCTCTTTCCTGCTTTATTTCTCTATATCTTTCTCTCAGTCACTCTCTCTCTATATGTATTACTTGCTCTCGTTTTCTCCCCATTTCATTTTTAGTCTTGGTCTTTCTATCTCTTTCTCTCTACATTTAAAATTTTTTTTTTATCTCTTTCTCTATTTTAGTCTCTATTTCTTTCTCACTCTCTTTTTCTCTCTATCTTATTCTCTCACTCTCCCTCTTCTTTCTCACTTACGTTCTCTATATTTTTCTCTCTCTGTAAGTCTCTCTCCTTCTCTTTCTGTATCTCTTTCTCTGTTTCTATCTTTCCTTCTCTCTATCTTTCTTTCTCTCACTCTCATTCTCTCTTTTCTTTCTATCTCACTATCTTTTTCTCTTTTTCTCTCTCACTTTCTGTATCTTTTTTTCTTCTTATTATCTCTGTCTTTCTCTCTCTATTTTCTCTCTCACTTTCTTTATCTCTTTCTTTCTCATTATCTCTGTCTTTCTCTCTCCTTTTCTTTTTTGTTTTTAACCTCTCCTCTTTATTACTCTTTTTCATTCTCTCTATCTCTCTCTATCTCACTCTATCTAACTTTAATTCTCTTTCTTTTTCTATCCCTACCTCTCTCTGTTTTTTCTCTCTAACTTTCTCTCTCTATCTCTTTCTCAATCTCTCTCTCTCTCTTTCCTACCCAGTCTCTATAACTCTTTCTCACTATCTCTTTTACTCTATCTTTCTGTGTCCTTCTCTCTATCTCTTTTCCCCTCCCCTTATCTTTTTCTTTCGATCTCTTTCCCACTACCCTTCTGTTTCTCTATTCCTCTCCTTCTTTCTCTCTTTATCTCAATATCTTTTTTTGTTTTTCTAACTTTGTCACTATTACTTCTCTCCTTTTTTCTCTCTTTCATTTTCTCTTTCTTTGTCTCTCTATTTCTTTCTCTCGACCTCTTTCTTATTATTTAGTATTCCCATCTCTCTCTTTTATTTCATTCTCTGTCTCAATATCTCCTTCTCTCTCTTTCTTCTTCCTTTTCTCTCTCTCTGTCACTCTCGTTCTCTATATTTTTCTCTCTTTGTCTCTCTCCCTATATTTTTCTCTTACCAATTCTATCTCTCCTTCTCTATCTCGCACTCTATTTCTCTAACTCACTCTATTTCTCACTCACTTTTTTCTCCCTTTCCCTCTCCGATAAAATATTCTTATAACACAACTCAATCTATACTTGAGGTAGGAGAATCCTAACAAATTCATTAAAATGTTTTCTCTTGTTAAAGAGATCGACGTCAAGTGGCCTGCCACTTTGTTACAAAGACTATAGACCAGTGTTGCCAGTGAAAAATGTGAGAAAAACCTAGCCACTTAGTTACATAGACTATAGACCAGTGCTGCCAGTGAGAATTGAGAGAAAAACCTAGCCACTTTGTTACATAGACTATAGACCAGTGCTGCCAGTGACAATTGTAAGAAAAACCTAGCCACTTTGTTACATTGACTATAGACCAGTGCTGCCAGTGACAATTGTAAGAAAAACCTAGCCACTTTGTTACATAGACTATAGACCTGTGCTGCCAGTGACAATTGTAAGAAAACCTAGCCACTTTGTTACATAGACTATAGACCAGTGCTGCCAGTGAGAATTGTGAGAAAAACCTAGCCACTTTGTTACATAGACTATAGACCAGTGCTGCCAGTGACAATTGTAAGAAAAACCTTGCCACTTTGTTACACAGACTTTAGACCAGTGATGCCAGTGACAATTGTAAGAAAAACCTAGCCACTTTATTACACAGACTAATGACCAGGGCTGCCAAGGACGATTGTAAGAAAAACCTAGCCACTTTGTTACATAGACTATAGACCAGTGCTGCCAGTGACAATTGTAAGAAAAACATAGCCACTTTGTTACACAGACTTTAGACCAGTGATGCCAGTGACAATTTTAAGAAAAACCTAGCCACTTTATTACACAGACTAAAGACCAGGGCTGCCAAGGACGATTGTAAGAAAAACCTAGCCACTTTGTTACATATACTATAGACCAGTGCTGCCAGTGACAATTGTAAGAAAAACCTAGCCACTTTGTTACATAGACTATAGACCAGTGCTGCCAGTGACAATTGCAAGAAAAACCTAGCCACTTTGTTACATAGACTATAGACCAGTGCTGCCAGTGACATATGTAAGAAAATCCTTGCCACTTTGTTACATAGCCTATAGACCAGTGATGCCAGTGAGAATTGTGAGAAAAACCTAGCACCTTTGATACATAGACTATAGACCTGTGCTGCCATTGACAATTGTGAGAAAAACCTAGCCATATTTTTACATAGACTATAGACCAGTGCTGCCAGTGACAATTGTGAGAAAAACCTAGCCACATGTAAAAAACCAAAATAAACTAGATCTGGAAGAAAAATGCTAGGCACGCAAACAATGAACAAAAAAGCTACAATTTTAAATGTTTCTACATAATAAATAATATAAAAGCCCAGGTCACTAACTCACTCACTCACTCGATGTAGAACGCTAAGGAACGATGTACAACAGTCTACAGCAGTTAGTTGAAAGAAACGTTTTAATTTTCAAGTTGTGTCTAACATTCCCTAAGCTATTATAAGAATCAAATCGTACAACAAAGAAAATTTTTAATTTTCACGTTGTGTCTAACATTCCCTAAGCTATTATAAGAATCAAATCGTACAACAAATTAAAGTACACTAAAAACATTGTACAAAATGTACGTAGAAATATCAACAATATTGTCACATGATAGTAATCAATATATTATTAATAGAGAGAGATCACGTGACGAGTAAATGCTAGAGGACGCAAGTTGTAGTTGAATTAAGCAAGAAGTGTGCGTGAAGCCAGTATGGCTCTCAACTGATGTTATTTATGTACAAATATAAATACTATTAAAGTTTAATAGTTAATAAAAGACTTATGTGTGTTAAATTATAGTTTAATAGTTAATAAAAGACTTATGTGTGTTAAATTATAGTTTAAAGGTTTATAAAAGACATATGTGTGTTAAATTATAGTTTAAAGTTTAATAAAAGACCTATGTGTGTTAAATTATAGTTTAAAGGTTAATAAAAGACCTACATGTGTTAAATTATAGTTTAAAGGTTTATAAAAGACCTACGTGTGTTAAATTATAGTTTAAAGGTTTATAAAAGACCTACGTGTGT